>CM021775.1:20130801-20146576 GCA_011076525.1 Nettapus auritus | reverse complement strand
AAAAAAAAAAAAAAAAAAAAAAAAAAAAAAAAAAAAAAAACTGAACTGTGATTTATAGTAAATCTCTGACATTTTTATGGTTCTCAAACCAATAATGCAAGAAGAAACAGCAAACAGTGAGGTTTTGGCACTGGTATTGACTTCAAGGTCAGTGAAGCACAGAAACCTATTGGTTACTGATAAAATGGCCTCTCCACCCAGCTGTTTCTGGTTTTCAGCAGAGAACTTCTTGGAAACCTGCAGGTGTTTGATATTTTGTGGTACTTAGCTCCCCTACTGTGGTTGATAGAATAATTACTTTGTTTAAACTTTTCAATCAACAGAATTTCTTTTTCCCTTGAGCCTGGAATTGCGTTATTTAGTATTGAGACTAAAGAAAGCAGGTTAACATCTTTTAGTTATTTGCATCAACACAGAAGTCTTTTATTCTTGGATCAAAAAAGGTATTTCTATTATTATTCTTTTAACTCATACATAAGGATAACATGATTGCGTCTGTAAGTAAGTGCCACATTGAATTTAATCATGCTATTTATTTGCTTTGAATTATCCTGTATTAATTTTTTCTGTACTCTTAGGCATCGATAAAGTGGTTCTTACTATTACAGTAAATTAAATGCACTTTAAAAAATTATCTTTTACATTTGTCATAACAAGAATTTACACTGATGCTTTTCTCTCTTTAAGTGGGTATAAAGAACTCGTATACATTTTCTAATTTATCGTGTAGTATCTATTGCATGAAGAACAATTTCTTAACTAATCACATCTCATTAAAATCACAGATTATTCACAATAACACACAGAAAAAGACCTCTTGCATCAGGGACGTGAAAACAAAGGTTTTTGGCTAAAAAACACAACTTGATTTTTGCTGTAAAATTAAGTATTCCAAAAAAGCAAAAACTAAGGTAAGGAACAAGCCTTGAGAGGAGGGGAGAAACCAAGCTAAAAGGAGCTGTGGGAAAGGTGGATACAAGCAGCACAGCTTTGAGCAGGCGAGGACAGCAGAGGTGGGATGCTGATGGCAGGGAGTTGCTGCCTGCCCTTGTCCCTCTCTCCCGACATGATTCCTGGTGATAGCTTGCAACCAGTGGAAGGCACATGGCATTCTCTATAGCCGCCCTCATGTCACGTTGCCTAATGGCCACCGTGTGAGTCTTGTGTTTCCTGAAGCAGGCAGTCCCCTAGCAGAATATATAAACTGTACAAGAGCGCTCTTCATGCAGATATACATAAAGAGCCATTTAAATCTTAGTTGTTAAATACTGCATTCAGCCTGCCAGTTACTTGCCTTTTTTTTTGCTTCAGATATGTGGCATTTTCCACATGTTTAGCACTGAAGCAGACATTTGTTTGGACTATACGCCTCTGTGTACTTTTTTAATGTAATAAAATTGACAGATGACTTCTTTTTGCAACAGGTTTGGTGGAAGAAATTTTTTTTTCTTTTTTCTTTTTTTTTTTTTTTTTTTTTTCTTCTTGATGGCTGTTTAGACAGCAGTCTTAAAAAATGACTAGTCACTAAAATTCCTCATGCTCATTTCATATTGTGTTGATTCATATTAAATTCATGACAACAAAAAAGCAACTTGCGGCACTTTTGGAAATGACCACTCTTTAGTACTTCTCTCCTCCAGGCTTGATAGGCCCAGAGTCCATAAAGCTGCCTGCTGTCTTGTGTCATGAAAAGAAACAGCTTTGCCTGGGAATGCCATTACTGTGTAATGAGGCATGCAGCAAAATATACCTTCAGCAGCCACTTGATGAAGGCTTGCTGACACACCAGACCAGACAGAAATGTTTTTTTGTGTGTTCTTCCTTATTTTGTCCATCAATCACATCATTAGTCAAAGCAGACAGCCCTGTCAGCTGGGCACAGATGCAGACTGGCAGGCGATCAGTGGACAGGTGTTAGAGCTCTCCCAAAACAAGATCTCGAAATGAGAAAAGGAGTGAAGACCTTGTTCCAAGGGCTGGAATGTCAATATATTAAAAAATAAAATAAATAAATAAACAAACAAAAAAACGCCCATGAGGGGAAAAGTGCAGTGGGGGTGCTTGGAGTCACTGCACAGAATCTTGGAGAAAAGTTAAAAGGAGCTGCCACTTTGCATTACATGCTCATTCCTGCCTGTATTAGCTGGTGTCAGTGGATAACAGCGACATCCAGCATTTGCTGTTTTGAATAGAGTCTAAAGGACATTATGTAAACAGTACTGTACTTCAGTTTCATTAGGAAAATCCTCCATGGCACATGGATTTATTTGTCTGAGGCTTCTGTCATTAAGCTGAGACACTAATACCCACAATGAGCATATATACTTTCACTTTGACTTGCAAAATGGCAGAGGGCTACACAAGGGATCACATTTTCATTATAAGAACCAAAAACACAAACAGAGCAAGATATATCCAAAGTGCCCCCAGATGCATGGAGTGCTAAGCATGTGGAGGCAACCCCATGCTTCCCACCTCCCTGCTCAGGCCAGCCCCTGCAGCTGTGGGTCCCCAACATCGAGTGCTCCCCCCGCCTCCCTCCCCTTACAGCGCCCAGGAAACACAAGTAGATCCTCTCCCCAGCCCATTCGCCCTACCGACCCCACAAAAGGCCACTTGGAAATGCTCCACTGAGTGGTTTGAACAGTATCGTCTTCATCAGATCTCCCAGCCATTGCTTTTATTTCTGCAAACTGGAGCAACGGTTTTGTGTTGGTACTTTAGAGCAAAGGGTGTTTCATTTCCTTCCCATCCTCTCAAGCTAGGATTTTGTCCGCGGTCACACTTTGAATTCTAGAAGGTTTTTAATAATGAGTCTGGCTAATATTGTTTCTGAACAGCTTTGCATGCATCATGTGCTCTTTTTTTGAGTAATATTTGAGATAATTCTCCAGCTTCTTGTCACCAAGCACATGATAAATCTCCAGCAGAATCTCATTGTTCTGAGTCATGCCATTCTCCCAGACCTGGGCAAAATGGTACTCATGAGGTCCAAACCAAAATCCTGGAAATATAATTTTTTCTATAATGTACTCCTCACAATCTTGCTTGGATGATTTGGCCAAATGCAAAATAATAATAATAATAAAGATCTGTTTATTAATCCCAACTGAACCCAGCTCCATAGAAGCATGCAGCAAATCCCCTGCTAAAATGAGTGGGACAGAATGACCCTTTGGGAAGAGACCGTCAAGCAAAGAGTATCGCAAGGACCATAAAGAAAAAGGCCAAAGACATTTAGGATGAAAGAGTAGGAACTGAACAGCCCAAGCAGGGATAGATACCACCTCCAACTGCAGTTGGGTTTAGTGTTATTTTAGCAAGAAAGACAAGACCCTGGTGTGCAGTGATTTTTAAACAAGAAATCAATTAGTGCTAATTTCTAGGGAAGTGGAACCAACCAAAGAGCTAACCAGCTTCTCGCTGACAAAAAGAGTTTGCCAAAACCATGTCACTTTTCAGTTAAAAGAAATATACATCAGATAAACTAGAAAACTTCCCCTTTAGAAACAGAGGTAAAGTGGTTTGGGGGAAAAGGTCAGCAATTCAACTGAAAAGGAGATGTACAATGCACAGCTGGAAACCCACAGTGATAATTAAGGTGTATAGGTGGGGTTACAGGATTTGTTTTTACTTTTGCCTCCTGCCCGTTGCAGCTCTCTTTAAAATCCTGCAATTACTCGAAACTTTTATTTTTCCTCCAGGTCTCCACTGTTCCCTTTCTCACTTTGCCCTTTTGTTCATAGTTACACTCCACTTCCTCTTCTGTACTTCAAACTCCAATCATCTATTAGCATATTATATATTTGCATTAGCTAACTTCTCCCAGTGCAAGTCAAAGAATGACAAGATGCACAGCTCAAAACTTTATGCAATGGGATTTCTCTGAAGAGAAAAGGTTCTTGGTGAAATATCAAGATAACCTGAATTTTAACTTGCATCTTTCCTGTCTTTGGTCACTTGTTTTAGAAACTATTTTGAAAAAATAGAGGGAAAAAGGTCCATTCCACTTCAATAAATAATAGGCCGAGGGGAGGGAGGGAAAAAGAAAGAGAAATTAGGATCACTGAAAGGTCAGAAGCCTCTAAACAGCACAAGGGAAAAGGAGCAGACTTTCAGATCTTTCCAAGAGCTGACCTTTCTAAAGATGTGCTCAGCATGAAGGGGGCAATACATGATGTAGAGCCACACTTCTACCTTTAAATAAGAATTAATGCCAGATATGTCTCTGGAGATACCGTTAATCTAACCAACCTTTAGAGGTCTCTGTTGTGCCAAACAGACCTAGGTAGGATACATTTATCTGGTGAAAGAAAATAGTTCAAGGAAGGAGTATTGCTCTACCAGACTTCTTGATTTTATGAATAAGCTTGGCAAAACTGCCCTTCTCCTGGAGAATGGGGAGTAATGGACATTAATAAATTAGCTTTATTACTCAGCTGTTAATTGTGTGCACATTGGCTTCAGACCTCACGCGTGGTCCACAGAAACGAGGGGAGCAAAAAAAGTAAATGTAGCCAATGTGCCTACGCCTGCTGACGGCTAGAGGTTCCTGCTCCTCTGGAAATGGGTAAATTTAAGTGAAGGAACCTCAGTTCTCACCAGAATGGAAGGGTAAAAAATAACATATGATCTTGATTTAACTGATGGAGACATGGAGTTTATCACAGATTTCTTTTGTAAACAAATTACATTTCTCCCCCAGCTGTCAAATGGAAATAATTTGAGGCTGGTTTGTGATTCAGTGGATATTAGTGACTATGGATGCTATGGTGGCAACAGGAATGGCACAAGGACATGGACTAAATTGCTTATCACAGAATTTCTAGGTTGGAAGAGACCTCAAGATCATCGAGTCCAAATCACCCGTTATCCAACAGGTGAATTTGCTGAGATGCCAAGGTTTGCTTGTAGTTTTCAGGTTCATGCAAAGCATGCTCTTCACTGGTTATAATCTTTGGTGACTCCAGGTTGTCACTTCTTCCTGACTTCAGGACAAGCCCAGGCCTCATTGGGAGATGGCACCATGTGAAGTTATTCTGCAGAGAGGAACATGAGAAGAAAACCAGGATTCATTCAAACAGTGCATCATTTCTGCTATATTTGTGTTCTAGTGGAAGCACAGAAAAATCATATGACATCTCCTCACTTTTGCAGTCTGGATCCTATCTCTGCAGCATTGTCATCAATCTCTTGTTCTACCTTAGGCTCTTAGGCATCCCATTGGGGCTGATTTGTCAATAATTTCAAAGGTTATTCAAACGTTCAAGCTTCTTTGTGATTTTTAATTGACCATCTCGATAGAGCAATTTAGAAGTGTGGGAGAAGGAAGGTTATACAGCACTGGAGAAGAGACAGAGAAGGCTGGTGTTGGTGTTGCTGTAACATTGCATGCTGCCACAATTACACCTTATGTACCAGAGCCATCGTGCTAGATCCATGCATATGTTAGATGTACCAATGCTTTCAAGGAAGATACCAACAGTTACAATGATTCAGGACAAGGGAGAGCACAGAATTAATATAAAAGGGCAGTGCCAGCAGAAAGACACCACCACTGCCATACTGGAACTCAACAGTATTGAGCTGGCAGTAGTCTTGTTAACTTGAGGACAGAGCTTGTCATTCTCAAACCTGTCTGTTAAATGAAAAGCATGAGATTCAGGAAAAAAAAGCCTGCAGTCAAAACCATCATTTAGCATCAAATTACCAAGGTCTTCTTGAAGTGTGGAACAAATATTCACTATTCAAACTATTGGTGAGTACAACTCTCTGAGAGTCTTACCTTTTAAAAGCACTGAGAAATACCTAAATCTGCCCTGCCTCCAGACTAAAATTTCTACAAGAATTTGACCTAATTGTTATGTCAACTCATCTGTTTGAAACCTGAAATAACTGCATTGAATTTAATGAAATTAAGTCAATATAAATAAAAGGTGTTTTTGGCCCAATGTGACCCAAACTATCAAATGAAAAGCATTTGGTTTAAAGACACCCAGCTGGGAGGGGACAGAGAAGAGCACAGAGCACAACCTGGCAGCATTCAGGAAGCAGGAGCAAAGTGAAGTGTCAGTTCCCTGTCTACCAAAGTCACTTCAAAGCAGGAGTTTTGCCATAGCTCCTGGCCATGCCCAGTGTTTCATATAAAGTGTCATTTATTTTTATTTTTTTAATTATTATTTTTGTTTGTTTGTTTGTTTGTCTTTAAGTTGTCTTAAGCTAGAATATTTCACCATTTGAGAGCTACTGGATATAACAACTATGCTGGAAGGAACTGCAAATTTTATCTAAACCATGCAATAATCTTTAGAAAATATATATGTATTTTTAAAAGTCCATATCTGTAAAGTAAATTCAACACATCTGTCAACCAGATAGGTTATATTTCAGTCATCACAAAATATCAAGTAGATGCCAATCAAATGAGTCTTTAAAAAGAACTTCTATAGTAGAACCACTTAAAAGACATATATAATTAGAATACAAACATATACCTATTTTATTACTTCTCTCATATGTTATTAAATCATATTCTAAATAATGATTTCAGAATTCTAAATATGAGCTGTAGGCAAGGACCTGCCTGATGTCCCCTTTCCAAATAGACAAACACAATAATTTGCACATTCAAGATGGCAACATCCCACTGCTTGGAGAAGTTTAAACAGGAGAGAGCAACAAGGCAATATATTTTACAGTGACTATGCTAACAAAGTCTTAAACTTTACACTTACTGCATGTATCCCTTAACTGTGAATTGTTTTTACCTTTCCTTGGGAAAGAACAACCCATATGAGTAAAGATGTCAGGAAAAGGGAAACTGTTATAGGCAAAGATTAAAGTTACAGATTATATGTCTCATAATACAAAATTACTGTTATGTATTTTGCTGTGGGATACTTTTTATTATTATTATTATTATTTTAAATACAAAAAAAAAAAAAAAAAATCCTTACTAGTGGAAGGAGGAAAATTCTTCTAATGTCAAAAATTTGAGAAACCAGGAGTGTCTTGTGTAAAGCCATGATGAACTCAAATGCATTCATGAACCAAAGTGGGAAAAATAACCCAGTGTTAAATGAACTATTAATTATGAAACACTATAATTCTGCTTCAATTTATTTAGGTTTCTAAAGAAATCCCTTTTAAACTGAACTACAGGCTTGCAGATTGTTATTCAAACAGATTTTAAAAGTTTTCCCCTGATATTTAAGAGAGAAATTAATTGAAATGAACTTGTATCTATAAACAGGCTTGTTTTGATTAATCAGCATTTTCTGATGAAAATGCTGTGATTTCATCAGCAAACACCAAACCAGTTCTACAATTTAATTGCTGCTTCACAACATGAAGAAATTTGTGATAGATTTTTCTTTTGTCATTAAAACAAATCACCGAAATTCAACTTGATTTAAAATGCATGTTGTAAAACTACACATAATAATATTTATAAGGATTGACATTACATCTCAAAGTTTTTTGTTGTTGTTTTGTTTATTTATTTTTTTTTTAGCGTCACCTTTCTTCTTCCAAACAGAAGAAGAAATATTAAAACAATCCAAAAATGCAATAAAACCAAAGTATTCTTTAATTACTTTCCTTAGAAAAAGCCACAAAGCAGAGACAACTGTCTGAATTTTCAACTTCTGGAACATGTGATTTCCAAACTGATTTCTGGTTTAAATAATCAGCAATAATCTTGGAAATAGACAATCTTGGAAAAAAACCTCCTGGATGAAAAATGTGCAATGGCACCAAACACTGCTGGTTCTGATGCCAAAGCAAGTTCTCCATCCCATCTAGGTGATATTGTGATTCCTCCAAGTCCAGAAGGAGTGATTTTTTTATTTTTTTTTTTAATCAAAACAACTTAGCACAGTCCATTTACTTACTAATGTCAATAATACTTTTTACCTCACTTTGTTCTTCTAATTTATAGAGACAATTTAGTCAGGGTAGTTGGACTTTTAAGGATTTTAAAAACACTGGGGCAGCAAAGTGAGATCTATTACAGATATGGCAAGATAGTATGAGTTACAACATGATTACTACCATTCCTAGCAACACTGTCATATACTTACAATGTAGCTTACATTATGTAAAAAAGGCTCAAATGACAAATAGAACAATGCACCACCTATAAATCTCCATACATATTAGGAAAACTAAAAATTCATACTTGATAAAGTAATAAACTTGCTTGATGCGTAAGGCCCCATATACCAACTGCTGAAATATAATGAGTGTTGTTAAAAGAATAAACTTGTTGAATAAATCTGCTAAGTAAAAATTTATCTCTGTTATATATAATGAAACCCTTCTTAAACAAAAACCTGATAAAACAATACACCTCTTCAAATATTAAATTTGCTGGGCTCCTGGGCTATACTTCTATGCTGTATTTGGAGCTGCCAGAAAACTTTCAACCTGTTTTATTTCAGCAGTCCTCTTTTCACAACAGTTATTGGCTATACTGTTTCAGTCACCCCTGTACTTGTAAAATCTATGGAGTGTCCTATGGTCTGAGTGCAATTTGATGGAACATTTTTGCCAATGAAGGTTAACAGATAAACTTTTACATTTTATCGTTCGTCTATTTATTTATTTATTTATTTTGATACAAATGCATATTCAGATGCGAGTAATAATCGCCCATTAGCTCATTATAAAGAAATGGAAGAGAGTAGAAATGCAAAGAGATCTATGTTGCAGAAACACTGGAGAGTGCCCAGAGCAACTGTGCATTCCACCCTGGACTGCCAAGAGAATATCTGCACAATCTGGCCCTGCTAGTAATGATGTCCCAGAGGACTAAGGGAATGTGAAGAAGATTTTAGTATTTTGAAGAGGCAACCACCCCTCTACAGCATTAACTGGTAAGATTGGATCTTACTCATGAGATTCATGGTCTATTTTTTTGAATAAAGGCTCCTGGCTTTTGGCCCTGACTCCATAAAACTACATTGTAGGCAGGCAGGATGCTTTTCTAAAAAAAAAAAAAAATAAATAAAAAATAAAAAATGAGAACACCCATGACTATATCAAGCATCTGGAGTGTTCTTTAATAGTGAGTAATTATATTTCTTTTGTCAGGCAGCTGGCACCTTCTGCCTCCTGACACCCTCTAACATCACTCTTAGTTTGAAGGCCTTCATTAGCTCCCAGCACCCCTCCCACTGCTCTCCAACTTTCTACCTCTGCACTTGCCATCTGAGGAAAGCAAGTGAGCTGCCACTGCGAGGACCTGCCATCCTATGGAAGATGGTTTCAGCTTGCAAGAGCTGGTTTTACACCAAGCAACCCTCTTTCAGCTAAGCATGGGAAGAGTTAGAACAGGACTTAAATATCCATTGGTTATTTAATTTAGTTGTACAGCTAATGCACAAAAAGGCTCATAGCTGTCATGCATCTCTTTTAGGTGTTGCAGCCTTTCCAGACAAGGCAAAGAAACTTCCTGAGACTTGTTGATCCAAGGAAGGTCAACAGCCTCCCTGGCCAGCTGAGCACTGCCCTCCTTGCTGCCAAGGGCAGAGTATCATCTGCCTTGGGTACAAAACCTCACCCAGGCCAGCAGGCTGCCTGCTCACCTTCTGCCAGGTAGAGGGATGGGGATGTAATCCCACCACAAAATTCAGGCTATCGTGGTGAACTTTAAAAACTAATTTCATTCAATTAATTTTTTAGTGATATTCCAGTTAGAGGTGCTGTGATTGCAGAGGGAAAAAGGCCAAGTAACATTTGACCTTTGCTGAACATTTCCTATATGAATTTTTTAATAGGACCTATCCTTAGTCTCAGGGTTACAAATGCCAGGCGTGCACTCATTTTGATGGTGTGGTGGGTTTCTGCTGTGTCCCATGCACTTCGCCCATGTGAGACCTGGGGGAATGTAAGGCACTGGCACCCATGCTTCCTGCACCAAGGGTCAGCTTGGGAGGAAAGCACTGACAGACAGGCATTAAACTCAATGCACACATGCAATGGAAGAGCAGATAGAAATGAACTCTTCAAAAACTGGCAATAAATGCTGCCAGTAATATTCAGGATTCATCATTTTACTTTGGCAGGGTTTTGTTTCACCATGGGAAAGTACTTTCAGAGTCATCTTCCACTGAAAAATGTGAGGTTCTTCCAGAACCCGCAGTAAGCAAACTGCACAGTAAGCAATTAATCCTCTCTCAACTCCTTACAAGGGACTGCAATGAAAGGCCTAATTCCTAGAGACAAGGTCACTCCCCAGGAGCAGTTGGGCTGGCAGAAACCGCTGAAGTATAGAGGAGACATGCTCGATGCTGTCTGTGCTCAAACTCTGAGCCAGCAAACTTCCATGCAAGAACTGATCAGAA
This sequence comes from Nettapus auritus, assembly GCA_011076525.1. Classification (NCBI taxonomy): domain Eukaryota; kingdom Metazoa; phylum Chordata; class Aves; order Anseriformes; family Anatidae; genus Nettapus; species Nettapus auritus. The sequence goes on along the minus strand of CM021775.1, from coordinate 20,136,230 downwards.
ATTGCACGTCCAAGAAGCTGCAGGGACTGCCCTCACTGATGGCAAGTACCAGACTCCTGAACCTGAATGGAGTTAAACATACAAGGTCTGTCCTTCTACCCTCCCAGAGTGAAGCTCAGGTTCAGGATCTCATAAATTCCTACTTTTATTTTTAAAGTCTCCTTTGAGAAGGATGGAAGACCTCTGCCATGTACCAGTTTCCGCCTTTTGTCATCAGCAATGCTGGAGCTCCCCATCTCCCACCTGCTGGGGTTTGGCCACCTCCTCTCCCACCAGCAGCCTCCAGCTGATGTAGATTTGTACAATCCTTTCTAAGCGGTCTTTCCCATGTGTTGTCATCACCCTAAAAAAGCTCTCTTTCAACACCCATTTATCTCCGAGTAGTTAGTGAAAGGAAAACACTTTCTGTCTCCAACCTCCCTAAAACACATCAGCAACCACTTTGGTGGATGTAGGAAGGAAGAGGGACATCTGGGAGGTCAGTCCAAGGCGATGCATTGGCAGTGAGGGACCACCTGATGACATCCACAGCTCACCTGGAGCCCATTTCTCTACTCCACTCAACCAGGAGCCTTTTTACTACCTCTTGTTGTTACCAACGGACTGCACAACCTGCCTCTCCTCTCCAAATAATACAGAAATGGCTCCCAGAAGGTCAGGACCCAAATAATCAGTCACAGGCTCACCATGGTCAGGACCAAGCCTGAACACTCCAGTGTTGCAAGTGTTTGGGCCATGAGGATAAAACCTGGAGTTTCTGGAAGAAACAGCCAAGGCAAAGCTGTGAGACACTGAAAGTTGCACCTTGGAAGAAACAGAAATTACATTGCACTCATTGACAAGACTAAAAAGACAATACTGATGACATTACAAGAACAAAAAAAGATGCAGCGTGATGCTACCAGTGATGCGATACATATTACACATTTCAGTATCTAACAGTGCTCTTAGTGCTAGCAAGAAATAAATGTTAAAATATAACAGTAAAATTATCAAGAGCAATTAACAATAATAGTATCTGCAGGTCTCCATAGCAATCAGGAAATGAATCAGATTACTGTACCATTGTGTAGGACTTTTTTTTCCTTCCCCCTCCTTCCCCACCCTGCACATCCCAAAATGCATGCAGGGCTGTGCACCCCTGTATGCACGGGCACTGCTGTCGGCAGATCCTCTAGGGCTTGCCTGTGCGTGGCTCACCTAATGCTTGTTTGTTTTTTTCTCCCCTTTCCAAACAGACACTGGACTCAGCTCAGGCACGGTGATCTGTAATCTAGCAGCCATTTTTCTGAACATAAGCAGCTTGCATTTAAAACTCTCCTGCTCATCTGTCTTCATTTGAAGACTGGGTTAAAAAATAAAATTAATGATTGCTATCAGAGAGAAGATGAGCAGCATCACCAGTGAAAAGTAGCACTGCCACATTTTACCAAGGCTAACATTTTTCACTGGCTGGAAATGGCTGGATATACTTGTAAACATTATTAAAAATAATAACTTAATGTTTCCTTCCTGTGACTAGCTAGCATTAGCAAGGTATTTTCAATTAGCATTTCCTACAAGCAATGTAGGCCTTTTACTTCATTTTATTTAAAAAGGGATTTGTTTTCTAATTTTTTTACCTCTGCTGTTGTCAATAACAGAATTCAGTGGAATGGCTGTGGCTTTTTCCTCCCATCACTTACAATTTGTAAGCCACTGAAAGGGAATGTATGTGTTTGATTTTATTTGCTTTAGCATAGTTGTCCAATAAAAGAAAAAGACATAAGTATGCATTTCAATCTACTGTATAATATTATGCACAGTTTTAAAATACAAGTAAATAACATTGCACACTTAAATCAAGTCATTTTATTTTTAGGCAAAATAAACAAATAATAAAATGATAAAGTAATATAGATGTCTTCGCACTTATTTTTTTTTTTTAAATACTCATGATGAGTAAAAATACTCTAAAATCCTTCAGCCAAAGTTTAACCCTCTTGTATAGAGGAGATTGTTGCATTTCCAGTTCTAGCAAGCCTCTCCTTGATGGACTAATTCTACTTCATTAGAAAAAACTATGCATATACGTTTTTGAATGCTAAATAGGCAAATATTGCAAATGCAAAGTTGTATCATGGGTTTGGCAGCCTCAAGGTGATAATTTCCTTCAAGTTTAACACAAAGTGGTTGAATATTTCAATTGATTACATTGGGCAACTCTCTTTTTATTTAATCAGATTAACATATAACTTGCATATTCAATGCCAGTTTTACATGCTGTAATCCTATAACGTATAAAAGGCTGAAGTGCAATACAACAAGCTCCACAAAATACAGTATATATTGGTAAGCTTTTAAGTAACACATGCATACATGCACAAATTCAGCTAAGTGCAACCAATTATCTGCTTGTATCAATACAAAAGAACTTTTGAATAGAAAAATATATCAATTCCTCATTTGGAAGTAAAGATACATATTCTACATATAACATATGCAGCAATTCCAGAAAAAAAAAAAAAAAAAAAAAAAAAAAAAAAAAAAAAATCTATTCACACACCTGCTAATTAAAAATTTAAGTTTTAACTACAGCATGGAACCTTCAATGTCCTTAAATATTTCATATACCTCAAATAGTAAAACTCAGTGACCCGTACAGTAGTTTACAACTGCTTTTAAGATAGGTCCTGATTCATGACGCCCTTAACTGCTGACATTTCATTGACTAGTCACAATTTCTAATGTGCTACTAAAACAATCCTAAAATATAAGAATCATAAACTCAGCTTATCATTCCTTCATTTAGAATTGCTTTTATAAAGGAATTATGAATGCTTCAGGCACCTACACACACAGGTAACACCAAACAGCCTTTTTTATATCTACAAGCAGACAGAGAAGTCAAAGGGTGTTTAACCATGATTAAACATATTTCATACAATAGCAATCTCTTCCAAGGAAACAAAAGCTTGGTATGCCACCATAATTAGACAAATGTTGTTAGTCGCAAAATGAATGTCTCAACACAATCTAAAATTAACTCAGTGCAACATCCTAAATCCATAGTTATTCCATGGAAATGGAATTATTGTCATATTAAACATTCACATTTACTACATACAACAAATATCAGACTTCTCCAGCAATCCCAGGAGGAAAATCTATCACACCAATACTGAGGTCCATTTAGAGTGCATATGTACATAAGGGATTGGGCCCTATATCTGTATAGACATTTATTTTTATATACAGATAATTTGTTATATGGAGCCAGTACAATGAAGTCTTAATGTGAGACAAAGCATAATAAAAATGGTACAAGAAGGGTAGTATATTGTCACACGAAGTACTCAGTGTGCAAATGCACTCTTTAGTAGTTGCATCAGAACGTAATACAATTTGGTGCTGAAAATAAGGTTGTATAGCAGCTGATCAGCAAGATAGTTCCTGAGTTGTGCAATGAATTTGTGACATTGTATGCCATGAGCTGGACTCGCTCAGGAATTGGTGAGGCTCTGGATCCTCTGAGCACAGTTTCTACCTCTTTTGGAGCTAGTCCTACATTTCTGTATTTGTAACAGCAAACAAACAATGTTTTGTTTGAAAATATGTTTAAAATATATGTGTGTGTATATACTGTGCACATACACATTTGTTTCCACACTTGCCATAGAGAGGAAACCATTTTATGGCAGGTATCCAACCCTTCACATTATTTCTCTGGCACGCGTTAAAATGTCTGTCAACATCATGTAAACAGGCTGGCAGGGAATTTTGAAGAAAGAAAATGAAAGCTGCCATTTATTCTGTGCATGACACCATTTCAATATTTTTCAAAACATTAAATGTTGAATTGCCATTTAAAATTTTGAATCATTCATCAACATGACATAAGGTGGCATGCATGTCCTTATAAATTCAAACAGATCAATCCCAGAATGACCTACTAAAAAGCAATCAAGAACCTCCAAGCATGTAAAGGTGCTATAAACTATGGAAGATAGCACAGGGATAGGATGATGCTAAGCAACACATCTGGTCTTGATCCTCCGTGCAAAGGCAGTCAAAGGTGGTTTAGTTTTGTTGAAGTTCAGCGTGAATGGTTACAAGGAGACTGTATTTTCTCATGTTGGCTAGGGGGTTTCATCAAGAAACTCTTAGTTCTGGAGGCCTGTTTGCAAAATCATATGGCTTTGCCACTTATGAGCTCTGGAATGGCTCCATCTCTGAGAAGAACCACCAGAAACACTGTGAAGAAGCTGGTGGAGACATTGCTTGGTGGTGGAGACAAGGCAGAAGTCCCAGCTGGCCCCTCTAAAGGGTCTGCCCTATGTTTGACCACAGAGAGCCAACAGTGCTTGGGTGTTGGCCTGATGCCACCCTCAACACACAGGATTCTCGAAGTTCCGGTAAGAACTTCAGGAAGGAATAATATCATTTTAAAATTCCTTTGAATACATCCTGCTGATCCCAGTGATTTGTTGGGCACCTCACTGTTTGTTGTGTGACAAGTTGGACTTTGGACAAGGTCAGCTCTTGAATCTTGATTATGTTTTTTTCCCCTTGAGCCAGAAGACATTGATTTGTACATCTAGTTTACCTTGTTTTCTTAGCCATTTGTGACAGAGTACAACAGTTCCCATCGAAAAAAGTGTCATGTAAATAAATTACAACTTAGGACATATACATTAAATAATTTTATAAATGAACTTTAAAAATGAAGGAATAAAAAATGCCAGCCCTAGCTTCTATGGCTGCAGTGATTATTCTGATCATGTTGTCATGTGTAATGAAGCACAGTCCCATCATTAATCAAAAGAACCAATCAGATAACTAATTTAGGCAATATTCTTTACCACAGGACATGTCGGTCAGTAAAAATGCATTAAAATAGCAAAAGATCAATACTAGACACTAGGGACTCTGTTTACAAACCAGTCTTAAACTTTAGGGTACTCTCAGTCATACTGGCCATGTTTTTTGTTGTTGTTGTTTTAAAAAAGCTGAAATAACATATAGGATAAATGCTGAGGTTTTATTTTCAGTTAATAATGTGCATTAGAAGCTGTCTGTTACAAATGTATCAATTCTGTGTTATTTAATGATTTCCACAAAAGTGTGTTTAGCTACTTTCTAAATACACTCTAACTAGACTGGAGTGACACTCCATAGGAAATAGTTAGCAGGATCAGGATTTGCCAATGTGTGCCTTCGATACTTTATGTGGAAGCCCATGTCAAAAACTATACCTCTATACCTGGCAGACATTATGTTCAGACTTGGGCAGCCTTATGTTTTACATAACCAATACCTTTATTTAAGTGCAGATTGAAAGGACTTTGTTGCTAGCAGATGCATAATTTTTCTAATTTGGATCCTTTTGTCCTTTTTCTTTTCTTTCTTTTCTTTTCTTTTCTTTTCTTTTCTTTTCTTTTCTTTTCTTT
>CM021775.1:20097929-20127887 GCA_011076525.1 Nettapus auritus | reverse complement strand
AATAATAATAATCTAAGCAACTAATCTAAAGACTAGTTTTAGCCTAAAACTAAACTAGACAAGCCTTGCTTAATATCCTCATTTACGTTTTTTTTTTTTTTTTTTTTTATTAGACAGCGTGTTCATCTCACCCTAAATCAAATGAAACGGTGAAGCAGAACTAGAGATACAAGGTTTCCATGAACCAGATATGAGTCCCTGTTTTAGCATGTGGTTATCTCCTTGAAATCAGCAATAACCCTTATGTTCTTAACATAAGGCATGTGCTCAAGTGCTTCATTTGATTAAAGCCTGACTGATTGGACTACGGCTTTTGATCTTGGCCTCTTCTTTTGAAATAAAAAGAAAGAAAGCAGATCAGTCCTAGATAATTATATTTACAGCACCATGTATGCCACCATTGCTCCACAGCAGCGATGATCTTATCCACAATGAGAAGATGAGGAGCTATGTGCCTTATGTGTTGCACACTTACACAAAACTTCTGGAGCCTCCAGAGAGCAGCCTCCAAAGTTTACTCCCATAACTTCTACAGCAACTTTTGCTTGCACAACCAGTTGTACTCTAAATCTTTCCATGAGTGCCTGGACTATGATCACATACAAGACTCACATCTAAGGCACAGCAATTCAGAGAGTAAAAAATGTCAGCTGCTTAACACTACACAGCAACAGTAAAAACCAAGATGTGAAACATATCGAGCTGAAACTACAGGGGAATTTCAAGCATAAAATGTAATTGCTCAAACTGGAATTTAGCCAACACACCAGGATTCACACCCCTGTCTTGCAAGAATAATGCAATGAGGTGTGTGAACCACATATAATCATGACCTCTAATTTACGTCGTACAGGAATCTTAGCATGGCATTCCCAGCAATACTGTCTTCGCCCAGCACCACACCAGGACATTTGGTCTGTGTTGGCTCAAAGAGGAGAAAGAATAATGCTTACTTATTTACCAGCACCACCACATGAAGTGCAGTGGGTCTCTTTAGATGTCCCTTTCTCAAGCAATGATGCCTCACAGCCTGTGAGATCTAACAACATCACAGCATTAATTGGCATAACTGCAACTACAGCATGAAGACTCTATCTTCTAAATTTTTTAAGAGACTGTGATTATTTTATCTGAAGCTTTTAATCAACAATGCCATATATTTTTATTGTAGTTTTTAAGATGACAATAATAAACAGATCATTTTTAGAGAAAATATTAAGAATTATGTAGGGTACTATTTAATTCTTTACTACCTTACAGTTAAATTTATGCCCTAAAAAAATAAACTGCTGTGAACTCCTTCACATTAAAAACATTTCATGGTAAAACAGGTCTAACATTTGCCATCAAAATGTTTTTAGATAAATTCACATCTGTTCCATTAAAAATGTTTCAAGGAAATATTTGCTTGCTTTTAAAATATATCAGGAAATTAAATAATGAAAATGTGCCATGACTAGGGAAGATACAATTTTGGTGGAAACTGTTGGGAAAAACATAGTAAAGCATACGTGTTGGGCCTTTCAGGAGATGACAGCAGCTCTCCTTTTTTCTCCAGTACCTCCTACAGTAACTTGTCCCATCAGAAAGCAAGTAGAGCACACACCCAGGGCAGGAAACACTGGCCCAGCTCCTTGGGCTGGTTTGGCTCTAGGTCTGACAGAGCTCATCAAAGGGCTCACACAGGAGTGCAGACTGGCATTATGCTCTTATTTTGACATACGTTTTTGGGCTATGTAAACCAAACAAACAGCTAAGGAAACCTTTCAATTGTATTTTTTTTCTGACAAGTTTTGGTATCTAGCCAACAGATTGAAAATATGTATTTTCGAACCCAACACAAATGCTGCAGATCACTGAACTGTGAAACAGTGGGAATATGAAGAACAGTGAGGATTAAACCACTTTAAATCCCTCTAGCTCTCACTCACACTCCACACTGAATGAAAATACAAGCAGTTACACCAAGATCCGTCCTCATTTATAAAGTGATTCCATAACACACACAGATGCCAGCATACCGGATGGTTATTTTTGAACTGTGCTACATGTTAAACACAAATTTTAAAGTTAAAGGAATCTGATTAACTCAGAATTCCAACTGACAGAAAAGTGACAAGGTCCAGCAGAAACAGATGTTCCCTGCAAGTTGCTTCTTCCATCCCACACGTCTTTTAAGCAACATTCAATTCCATTTGGCACTTCTCCCGATATTTTTTCCTTCATCTTTAATGCAATTGTAAGAAAATCTGATGCTTATCTCACTGCTATAAATGTAATAGTAATATTAAGGAACGTCTCTCACATTAAATCTAAGAAAGTGAGACCAGGATAATGGTACATAGTTTTATGATAATCCCTTTATAATACTTTTACCTTGTGCTCTCTCTGTTGCTTGCATTAAAAGTCTGCACAAGGTAGATTAGCCTATGCAAACCTACCCTGCCTGCTGTACTCTGCTAGAGACCCTACCTATACGAGCAGGTCTGGTTCTCAGAGACAAAAAGTTCGTCTGTGGCAGGGGGAAACTGGCACAATGGTCCATGCCTATGAACCCAACAATTCAGGTGAACCAAAACCACAAGTCACTGCAAAACAAAATGATTTAGACAGGAAGATGCCCACCATAGCATCATATCTGCTGAATTTTAAAAGCTTTAAAAACAAAAGAAGGGAATGTATGTGTATATATATTACACAGTTTAATAACTCTGCTCTAACTACAAATTAATTCAAATCTTGTACTTGCATTAAAAATGAAGTCTATTTTATGTTGATCATTAACTAAGAATATCTCATACTAGAGATTTGTCATATTAAGGAGAATTGAAACCACTTATATCAATTAATTGTATTATACATAATCTTTACATAGATTACAAAAAATAATTTAGATTCTATATTAAGAAAATATTAAATATGAATTCTACAAGGAGTCATGACCCAAACTCCTGTCTAAATAATATTTTGGGATAGGGAAAGGAATGATAGAAAAGAACTGTTAAGAGCTGGGTTGGAGAAGGAGGAATGACAGCCCATTGTGCCAGTAATTGCAAGAAATGGGAAGGAGGTCCTATATCCAGCAGGGTGAGAACCTGAAGCTAGTTCTCCTTCATGCCAGAAGTGTTTCTTTTGGAGTTTCCTGTCTTTGTCCATGCTTATTATTATTATTATTATTATTATTATTATTATTATTATTATTATTTGAGTACTAAAAAAACACACAAGACCTGATACTACAATTTGCCTCATCTTCGCTTTCCATGAACATAGACCTACTGCCCTATGGAAACTGTCAAATGAAGGAGAGTAAAATGAAACTTGTCTCTGCTAAAAGAGTATTAGGTCAGGCAGTCCCAGAGGGGAATGGAGCCTGAACAATTAAGAAGCTTTTGAGTAGCTTCAGAAAAATACCAGCCAAAAAAGACCAGTGTTAATTCTGCAGTGGGGCAGCATTTTTGGCAAAGGAAGTGGAAATAAATGCTTACTAACTAGGTGTTTACCTCTTCAATAAAGCCAGCTTCCAACACACTTAACAGAAAAAGGAGGTTAAATTGACTGGACGCTCAGTTCATAGTGAATTATTCATGTAGGGGCTGTGCCAATGCACATGAACTAAAGCAGTCACAGAGGACAATGTATGCAGTATCATTTAGATGGTATGGACCTTTTTCAGCCCAGAGGAGACAAGAGTGTGGTCATGAGAGGACGCATCGTGTGGCACACCTGATGTATGCAGCTGTCATGACATATCCACAAAAAAATACGTATCTTCTACATGTGGAAAGATAGAGCTTTAAGTTTTCTCATCTTTCACAAAGGAAGAAACAGTAAGTCTTGGCTCCAACGGTCTCCTTAGGTGTGTGTCCTTTATCTTGTTTTGGCACTGTGTAATGCCTGCCCTTCTTCATGCAATCTGCAGATAGCCCAAATGTTTCCTAGAAAGAGAATTCAATACAAACTTGCCCAGAATGTTATTGGAGACACACTCAATTTTTAAGAATAACCTTGCCACAACTGATAAAAAGATCTTTGACATGTTAACTATCAGATTTGCAAGCAGCAAGTGGATCTATAGATCAACTGATAGCATTGTATACTTTCCAGAAAGAGAAACAACTTGGCTAAATACTTCTGATTTTGTGTGAGCTCCACCATCAGCAAGCAGCCCATAGAGTACCTAAAAAAAAAACCAAACAAACAAAAAAAACCCACCATATTATTATCCTGAATAATTCTCTACTTCATTGCTGCATCATCCTCACATCCATCATTAGCCCCTGCCTTTTCCACACAGGAGAGATTAACAACAGACGAAAGCTTCAAAAGCCCTATGAAACCTAAAAGCCCAGACCTCACGTGCTGCCAGAGGTATCTCAGCATGCTGCCAAAGCAATCTGAAAACTCTGGATTTGGAGATGAGGGCTGTTAAGCTCTTGGGTGATGCAGAGAATGGATTAATTAACAAGCAACATGTGACCTACCTATCTCCTCCCTTCAGCGTCTCACCAGGAAGCAGAAGGCACACCGAGCAGCTCCCAAATCTCAGAGGAGCCGAGACCTGTCAGTGCTCGCTGCTGTCAGATCAGCTCTGAGGCTTCCACCACCACCTGAAACACAGAAAGGAAGGAGAGCAGCCGTGCCACAGGGAGGGAAAGGATGCTTGTAGCATCGTGATAAACAAAGGCTTCAAAGATGGGCCACATTACAAGACAGTTTTCCCTTATTGAGGAAATTGGGAAACAATCAAAATTTCCGTAACCATTCTGATAGGATTTTTAATGCAGCTGTTGTTGCCTTATGGTCAAAACCAAAAACAATAATCAAAACACAGAAGTATTTTCAAAATTTGAAACAATTAGCTTCAAAACCTGAAACGTTCTAGAAAATACCTTTTTTTTTTTTCTTTTTTCTTTTTTTTTTTCCTACATAAACAAACCACAAAATTTTTGGTGTAGTAAGGATCCCCAGCACTGTCTGTCCATGAGCAGACAATGTGACTAAACTGTCACAGAGACATGGAACTCAATCTCATGTGACACTAAAAGCCAGCTCTCTGGACCCCCATTCACCAGGTTCAAAGTGAAAACTTTGTTTTAGCAAAGCAAGGGTAATTACAAATTAAAGGCGTGATATGCTACACTGCTGATATCAAATCTTCACAGAAGAAAGGAAACCCAACTTTTATTAAGCAGCAAATAGTAGAATAAAGACAGACTTTTCTAACGGGGGCAGACTGTGTAAATCCTACTTTCTATGTAGACCAAAATCATGCTGTGCTTCAAAAAAACATACTACACTAGTAGTGAAATTATCTTTGGTGCTATACAAGTAAATGCAAAATTATATCTGCAGCCTTTCCATCTAAAAGATGAATATTTACCAATGGCCTGACCACTGTGCTGCTGCTTGTCAGCCTTAGCTTGAGCAGGAACAAGCTTTCCATTTTAGTGATGCAGCCTCCGGATGGCTGCATGCTTAACATGTATATTAACAAAACTAATTTCAGCCTCAGGAAGCAAAATTAAGATGTTCATATGACACACAGACAAGTCATGTATGTCTGGTATTTCGTTATGCTTAGTTTCTACTATCAGCAAAAACCATAATCTTGCAGCTCTACAAAAGCCCAAATCCCGATTTCCAGTAACTAAGTGCAAGGTGGGGAAAATGGTATTAAAAAGAGAGGTCCTGGAGCAAGGAAATGTACATCACTGCTACACACAGCACCCTGAGCACAGGGGAAGCAAGCGACCAAGGGGAAAGCTCTACATCCTCCTGTAGAGCTGAGCACAGATCCTGCAGACCAGGGAGCCAGCCAACAGGCACCAGCAGAGCGGCTGAGCCCAGCACCAGCTCCAGCACTTGGTCCTCTCCCTCCTCTTCCATCCTTCTGCCTGAGGCAGACAGATAAAATTAGGAACACGCACATAATAGTGGTCTTCACTCAAACAATTTCTTGTTTACTTTCTGCCATCTACTTTGTCTACAGCTTTCTTTCAAGTAAGTCATACAATTACTCTTTTCCACCCACTCTACATTTTAAGTGGCATTTGATTAACAAATAAAATAACTCTTAATAAGAAAACTATTGTCTAAATAACAACTAATACTTTAAAATAAATACTTTAAATACACCTAATTATGTATTTAATCAGGATTTAACAGGACATCCATTGTATGCTAACACAAAAATTAAGTTACTTAAAAGTTACTTATTCAGGTTTAACAATTATATAGAAAAAAAATATTTTCTACAAGCTGGCATATGATAACTTTAATTTAATTGAAATAATATTAATGAAATAAGTACTTAGGTCCAGTACTATCACTTATGCTTGCTTTGTGAATAGCTCTAAATGTGCCACACAAACAGGATTGTTTGTGTGTGCTGCGCATCAATGCCTTTAACCCGGCAGCATCAAAGCTGGCTTTCCATCTCCTGCAGCTCACTTACAAACTTCACTAGTTTGCTTCTGTCTACTGGCATGTGGGAACTGCCCAAACATGTTCTGCAGGAAATGTCAGCATTTCAGAAACAGTTTCCATTCAGAGCCAGAACAACCACCCCTCCTCTTTTTTTTTTTTTTTTTTTTTTTTTTTCCCCTTAACTTTTCACAGGATGGAGATCATGGAGATCCAAAAGAGCTGCTCCAGAGCCATGCACACTGGAAAGCTGGGGGTCTGCAGGGAAGTCTCCCAGTGTTCAGGGCCGGGATCTTCCTACACAGATGTAAATCCAGAAAGCCGAAGTCTCCGAGGTCTCCGATGAAGGACAGGCTTTCTGGTGTGGCTACCTTGGAGCTGTGAGCACTGGCAGGCAGCCAAGGAGCCACACAGGTGACCTGGCAGGAAACCAGACAGATTTACAATGAAAATCTGCTTAGCAGGCTAGGTTATCTGGGAAGATTCATTGAAAGCCAGATGTTTTCATGAAATGTTTTGCTTTTGATGAATCGGCATTTTCTGATAGGAAAAAAAAAAAAAAAAAAAAAAAAAAAAAAAAAAAAAAAAGACTCCCAGCTCCAGGTCCTCCTCTGTCAGAACTCAGTGCCCAAAAGTGCTGAGGTTTTGGGGCTGGTCCTGTGTAAGTGGATGTTCATGGGGTACTGGGAACTTGCTGTACACCAATTCAGTGGTGGTGGCTCAGGAGCCCCTGGGGAGGTACCCTGGCCACCTGCCTACCCCAGGCTGTGCAGCACACACCTGACCCCTGCAGCAAGCCCACCAGGGATCTCACAGGCTCATACTTCCAGGTCCTCCTGCCACCTTCTTTCTGCTGGCTAACGCCAGCTGCCGATACAAGAAACAAAAGGCAGCTACCGCTTGGCAGCTGTAATGTTGCTCAGGCAGACAACTGTTTATGTCTAAGAAAGCCACTCCTAATAAAAAGAAACAGACATAAATGTGGAGAAAAGGACCATGGGACATGAAGGGCTTGGGCAGTTCTTTCAAAACATGAGTTATCTTGAAGCGGCATTGAAGGCAAGTACGTGAGAAGTGCCAATGAAAACTCAGCTTAAAGACCACTTTTCTGAGGCAAGAAATACCATATGTCTTTCTCTCAGCAGCAGACTAGGCTCACTACTTTATTTCTGGTGCTACAGCAAAATTGTATACATTAAATAGCCACTAGGTCTTCAGAAACTTCACCTCTGTTATTATTTTAAAAGACTTTCAGCTGTGAAAAACAATGCCATTTTATTCTCCAGACATAGCTATCTGAAAAATCATAGGTCATTCTTTTTTTTTTTTTTTTTTTTTTTTTTTTTTTTTTTTTTTTTTTTTTTTATGCACAAAGCATTAAATCTTGAATCCATTGCATTTGGAACATCTGTCCAACCCAAAGTCGCAAAACATTAACATGTACTTTGTAAATACATTAGAATATCCAAATAACAGTGTCAAACACTTTCTTGTGCTGGTGAAACCCAGATGAGATTCATCAGCTTCAGTAGACAGATTTAGAGTTCTGTAAATAAGAGAAAAATTTGGCCCTCTGCTTTAATTAACATTTTTAATCAAATCTGCATTTGAAAAGGTTCCAAAATTGGAAGAGATCATAAATAAACTTGATCTGAGATATTAGACTAGAATACTTGTGCATTCTTTGCTTTTAAAAAAATGTGTTTTTTATCAAATAATAATTATGGTTGTGCTTGAAATGATCCCCCTTACATTATTTGGGAAGTTTAAATGACTGCTGAATATTAATATTTTTCCCTTAGTCAGGGCTTCAAAACAATTTCCAACAAAATGTTGGGGACAGTGTATTTGGAGGGCTATGTCATTAAAAGCCGCTGTTGTTATTCCACATACATGCTTGTTCTGCAGAGACCGTGCAGTAATAAATAGCATTTTGAAACAAACAGGTGATTTCTGTAAGAAGAATCGACAGGATTTTTTGAAGGCAGTGGTTTCTGTAGAAACCTTTCCTCTCTTTGTCCTCTCCTATCTGCAGGGTATTGACAGTTCTGACAAGACTTTGATTATCTAGTCAGCAGGAGCCTGAGACTTGTCACTTGTCAGGTGTGAGCTGGCAGTCACGCAGCTGATGAAACAATTGAAAGGAGATAGGCTGAGCATGAGGAGGATCAGGGTCATCAAGCCCAAAATGTACGGCTGTCTGGTAAGGGGATGGCTTACACCCTCATTAGTGACTCCAATAAGGCAGGAGAGGGAAACGGGGAGGAGCTGAAACAGAAAAATAAGCAATGCACATGCAAGGGTTGGGGATGGAGGAGGAGCTCCACTTGTCAACAGCTGTTCCTTGCCCAGGACTCGGTGGGAAGGCAGTGAGGCCAGGAGCACCTGCAGCTCCAGGAGAAGCCCCAGCACCACCAGCATGAAGCCTCCTTCCTGGCTGTTGAGGGGAAGAGGGGAAGGTGCCACGCTCTGATGCCCCTTCTCCCCCCTACACTGGCTGCCCCGTCATCACCAGCCCCTCTCCCCAGCCAGGCTAGTTATGTTTAGTCAAAGCTTCAATATGCCATCCAATGTTAGTCTCAGCCAAAACAAGATAAGGAGGATTTCAGGGAGGAATGGGGTTTGGATGAATGCAAAATTTCATTGCAGGGCTCACCAGTGGGTTTTCAAGCTGGGACAGTTCACAACAACCAGACTGCCTCTGAGCAACTGGCCTCCAATTGCCACCAGCAGCACTAGGTAGAAATCTCAGCTGGGATGGATGCCTTCAGTCCCTGCACTAAGCTAGAGGGCGGTACTCACACACGGAGTTCTGCTCTCCTTTGTGAGAGTTACCGTCCTCATATGGCTGAGGACATCTGCCCAGCAACCTGCAATTCAGAGCTCAGCTTTGCAACCAAAGATTGAATAGGGGTATTTACTAATCCAGGTTTAGTCAAAGAGGGCAATATGGAATAATAGCCCTTGTCTTGCAATTGGCAGGAGTTAAAGTGTTTTGTGGAGAAATGTCTGTAATCCATAACTAATATCCTCTCTGTATATATCACACACAAGTAGTGGGTCAGTTGATAGGAGCTTATCCTAAGAACATTTCACACAAAACTGGATTAGCACAATATGCTTTGCACTGGAAAATCATTCACAAACTTCAGCTAGTGTAAAACCCAGGACGGTTTTCTGGTTGGTTCTCCTCACATTTTACACTGCTTTTCTGTGATCTGCATTAGTAAGCTATTCATATTAAAATGTAGTTCAAGGTGTGCTTCGCAAAATTTACCAGAAAAAATCATGTGACCCGGAAAGCCTCTTTTAAATTTAAATGACAACATAAATTATTATACACATATAGTTAATGCCACAGGAAACACCATGAATATCAGGGGCAAAATCTGTCAGCTAGACGCATGCAAACTGGTAATCATTTCACTGATCTTGGAGCTTCCCTCCAAGCCCGTGCAGACACAAGGCCAGCAGAGTTTGGGCTCCCATCACTGACATGTTGTGAGCTGCATTTACTTGTTTATCTGAGCCCCGAGTTCTTGCCAAGAAAAAGAAAAAGAAAAAAAAAAAAAAAAAAAAAAAAAAAAGAAAGAAAGAAAAAGAAAAAAAAAAAAAAGGGCCTGAAAGTTTGGGAGTTGTCTGCTATTCCTCATAAAATTGACCATTGGTGTTCATTAAATCTTTGGAATACTTACACATATGAAACAGATAAGCATGGATTAAATAATTCTGAGTTTGAACATCAATTAAGGAGGACATTTTGCTCTGAAATAAGGCAGCAATGAAAATCCCCCAAAACTGGGGATTTATTATGGTTCAAAACAGGAATATATCTTAGGAAATACAGCATGTAGAGTTACATTTCCCATGGCTTTTTGTTGTACCCATCATGGTGAAATGGTTGAATTTCTTTATAAGAGAACTGGCTCCAAATTTATAAACACAAAAAACACAGATCCAGTGTGGAATGGATACTTGATGCAAGGATGACAGTATGATAAATAAAACACTCATCAGGAAAGCCAGGGAACAATGCATGGCAGGTATGGATCAATGGACTATCAAGTCTGTTTTCAGTTATTGTTATAAATACTTTAACTTAATCTCCAGCTTTAAAGTAAATGATAATGCATTCACTGCTGTTCTTCAGATTTGATTTCTCATCTAAAACACTGAATCAGAAATGTAACCTGAGAATGATTAATTTACACCTCCATAATAAACTCATTGGAGAAAACTATTTATGCCATTCTTGGGAAGAGACTCAACTGGTTGAGTGTGTAGGAGACTCTGGCTTCATCTGCGTGTCTTGAACCCTCACAGTTGGCCACCACAACCTGCAGAGGTATAGGGGAATGAAGCCACTGCTCCTACCAGAGAAAGAAACACATCACTCTCACCTGTGTCTCTGGGGTCAGCAGGTCTGGGGTGAATCCCACTTCCTACACCCCAGGATGCCAGCAGGCTGCCCAGCAGTGATACAACATCGCTGCTGCTCACTGTGCAGTCTGAGAACGCAGAGACAAGGAGCCTTTGGGTTTCCCTACACTATCCATTTAGCGGCCAGAAGGCCACGTCTGAATTTTCCTTTATGCTCCAAAAAGTAAATAGTGTCTTCTTGAGAGGAAAGCTTACCATGCATTTTAGAGATTATTTATTTGAAGAAAAAAAAAAAAAAATGAAAAACAGGTCTGGTTTTAGGTGATGCTCAGACATTTTTGTAATAGTTTCTAACTCATCAACCTCCTAGAGCAGGGGCATACCCTGCACTTGCATAATTACTTCAGAATTATCTGAAGTAACTTACAGTAAGACTTTGGCTGCTCTAGGATGCACAAGAAGAGCGATTCAATTAAGTGCAGAGAGGTACCAAATTATTCTGATATTGGCAATAATTTCCTGAGTAATACGGAGGGCTATCCAGCACTAGCAATAAGAGTTCAGCTCCTTCATTATGAGAGAAGAGCCTATATCAAAATACATGGCTCTAAATCCAGATTATAAATTTATCTTTTATCAGACTTATGCTTTTTGTTTTTGTTTTTCAGCTGGGGACACTGTTTTACTACATTCAAACCCAAAAATCTTTACTACATTCAAACCCAAGTTTGAATGGTCCAAGTAAAGCAACACTTTAGCTCCAGCCAAAATACAGGAACATTTCATCTGTGGAAGAGAAGTCCTAACACCACCTACTGTCAACCATAATAATTCATAAAGGGTGACACAGAGATTTGAATGTATTATTTCATCACTTTTCAGCTCTTGCGATTTTGTTACGAGAGCAGAGTTTGTGAGATAATCAAGCTGGAAAGCTATCAATGCTCAGCTACCAATATACATATTTTCTAGGATAAAAAATCTTACAGTTAATATAAAATAAATTGTGGAAATGGTTGGCAAATTAAAGATGGTTGTTATAGATTCCAAAAATACTTTTGCTTTCAGCAAAATACATTTTTAATTACTTTCCTACTAGCTGTCATTTTTCATAAACCAGTCTAGACAACTCATGCCAAATCATGCAAAAACCGATTTCAATGACATGCTTTCCTCTAATACCAAAGATCAGAAAAGGTTACTTTTTTTAAAAGCATACGTGGAGTTCAAGACAGTTCCAGATAAACTTGTCTCTTCCTAAATCAAAAATTCCCTTTTGGAAAAGCTGATGTATTAAAATACAAAATAATTATTTTTTTCCAGTTTTAAAATGAACTTGAAAATATAAATATATATATATGTCCACATTGTATGTTTATTTTTGTTATCTTCTGATCTGAAGCTCATTTTCCCAAAGCACATTACTACAAAGCACACTAACAAAAACTTATCATCTTAGTTACAGAAAATGTACATACATATTTCTACCACATCTATTATCCTAAAAATCTTGACCATATCAAAAAGGAGGGGAAAAATGTGAAAAATAATCTGAATTTATATTTCCTTTACACTTTTGACTGGAATTATTAAGCTGAACTGTAACACTCATAAGTAAGGAATTATGTATAGTAAAGACTGTAAATTTTGCTTTTAGCATCATAATCAATGTCCAAAGCTAAAATTGATATAATTGACTGTTAATTAATTCCCTTGATATTTTCATTAGCACATGCAAGCAACAAGTCTTCTGTTTGGCACTTCTGAATTATTCAGGAAGTACTTGGATTGCTATAATGAAGGCGTTACTGCCTGATACTATGCTTGCTAATAAAGTTAAATGCAAAGCATGCTTTTATTTTTCTATTCTGATTGGACAGCCAAAGATTTCCCTTAATATATGTGACATGAAGTTTCAGAGCTGCACAAAAAATGTCAAGAGAAATGTCCAAAGATATTTTTGTGGGAAAATAAATAAATAAATAGATCCATCTCTGTACTTTCAATAATGAGAGCTTTCCTTTAAGCCCTGTAACACTGCAAGGAAAAGGGTTGCTGTGGGTGGCACCTAAAGCTGTTTTGGATGCTCCTGAGCTAATGTTCATGTCATTCAGTAGCATTTCCATAGAAAACGCCCAGGACCATTTCTGAAGGTCACCAGACACCATCAATACCTTCACCCCATAGCCAGAGACCTGCTTCTGACCCAGACAAATGGTGAGCAGAGATCTGATGGTAGACTTGCACCTGCTAGCTGTCCCTCCATTAGCAGTGCTACTCGGATACTCTGAAATACTCCTACAAGTACCTGAGCAAATCTTGGTGTCCTAACCCAGGTAAATCCTCTCTGAACTCCAAGAAGATTTTACCAGGGGAAGAAATCCAGAACTGGCCTAACCAGGAGAAAGTTAAGAGTGCTCTGTCTGGATGTTCATGGCTGGATTGAAAGCCATGAGAGCTGGTAGGGCTGATGACAAACTCATCAGTTTTGTGTCTTTTTTTAATCTTTTTTTTTTTTTTTTTTTTTTTTTTTTTTTTGTAAGGTACTAAGTGGAAGAAATCCCATAAATCTTGCCATTCCAAAAGAAGAAGCTCAAGGGGACTGGGTGGTATATTTGATGGATGCACTGTCCTTAATGCACTAGCCTCTTCCCTAAGGGATTATGATTTTGAATTTAGTGCAGAGAAGGAGCTGTTCCTCAACTGATGGCAGTAAAAGTTTATCAGCAGAGGACAGTTTTACGTTTCAGATCATCACAGTGTTCTCTCACATGATCCTACTCTGTACAGATCCTTCAGTGCCACTCGCAAAACCAATAAATAGCAACTACAGGTGCAATTCAGGGTGTGGTTTTTATTTATTTTTTATTTTTTTTCTTTAAACAGAATACTGCTAGTCCTAATTAATTTAATATTTGTTACTTGGACACCATCTACCATATGACAACCTCCAAAGATTTTACAAAGATTAATGACACCCCATTATATCAATGAAGCAGAAAGAATAAGAATTAGTTCACCCATCACTGAAATGCACTCTCTTCTGGGGTGGAACACAACAGCTACTTAACAGTGTATAACATAGAGGAACAGGGCATTGGCGAATCAAGAACCCAACAGTTACTTCAAATGAAACATTGGTCCTATAGCAAAGAAGTTGTTCTTCTCCAGAGTTGGACTCTGAAGGGGTATGTTCTTCTCAAGCCTACTTGGGATGCTATGGCTGTAAGAAGACATGGCACAACTGAATGAAGTAAACTGGAGGAAGTTTTGGTGATAATCCTGAGGTAACAGGTGATAATACCACAGACTAACATCAGCAGGGGTATGAACATAAGCACCTCTCTGAAAAGTTGGGTTTAGATCTCATTTTGGAAATAAAGCAAAGAAGCTCAATGACTTCAAACACTGAATGCACCTTGTCCCTGTGCAGAGTCAAACCACAACCTGTGCAGTTACCTACCCTGACACCCTGACCAAAAATCAAAGGAGGAGTTAAGGTATTTCCCCTTGTCACCATTCACGTCTAGCCCTCCTGAGAAAAAGGGTATCTTCCCACAGGGAATTAATTGCCAGTGCTACAGCAGACTGGCCATAAACCCAGGAGTGCAGAAGCCAGAGCAGAAACAGCACACAATTTTTCTGTATTTCCTTCCCTCCTAATAACTGAGGAAATTATGTAAATCAGAAATAAGAGCGTATTTTTGTTGCTGCGGCAGAAGGAAGGGATGAGCTTGAGACCACCCCACCCCCACTGACCAGCTGTGCCAACAGCAAGCAGGCAGCAGGGCAATAGGTGGGTGCTGATGCCTAATGGGCTCGGGAGCTACACACAAAGGACAGCTACCCAAGGTGGCCACTTGTTTTACAGCTGAGGCACTGAGCTCACCCTCTGCTTGCTCCACAGCCACCCCTCCATAACAAGTCAAAACCTGCTTTCCCATTCTGTAGCTACTGCATAGGTGGCTGCATTTTGCCACATATAAACTCTCATATCAGTCAAGGATAAAAAAAGGCTTCTAAGCATACACCATACAACTTTATCAGTTAATTTAAACTTGGTGGATAAAAATCTCACATTTTTAGATTTGATCCTCATGGCCTTAAAATATTAATCAGACACATGCTTGGTATATTTTTTCAATCCAACTATCTCCAGAATGCTTATTGACAATTTACAAAGAGAGGTTAGGAAATAGTAAAGGGAAATATGTAAGTAATTATGGTTCTAGTATTGCAGGGCCAAGTGAAGCAAATTAATGTAATGCAAACATTTTGTAGATTTGTTGAATTATTTCCAAGTACAATTAAATCTGCAAGTATTATTAAATAATATTGCAATAGATGGGGTTTATAAAAGGGAACATTCCTAATAGTCTTCAGAACACTCAAAATTCTTTGCAAAATATGCACTTTTTTAGTCATTTACATCCACTTTTTGAATAGCTGACTGTAAATGACTATGGCTGCATTCAAAACGTTGAGTACAACTACCTTCAGTTATTTAATGATGAAATTCCCCTTCAGCTCAGAACCAGTACAAGACCCTCCGCACCTTTGCTTTCCCATGGTCTTCCTTAAAGAACTTATGGAGGAGATTTTGTGTAGGTTTTATAGGTCCCAGCAGAACAGAAAGAGAAAAAGAGTCTGAGCAGTACCTGAAGGGATTTCAGATCTGGTCAAGGGATTACCCTCCATAGACCTCAGATGTCCACTAGTCCACTCCTATTTCAAATCTATGAACACATGAATGATAGAAAGATGCCAAAAAGCTGCAGCACTGTAACCCTGCCACCAATGAAGTCACTGAGTTTATCCCATAACTCACAGGGAGCAGAAGGAGGGTAACCCTAGACCTTTTGAGAATTCAATCCTAAATGACTAGTGTCTTCAAGTAAAAAATGAATTAATTTTGTTTAAACCAACAAGGTTATAGAGCGCTCTTGCTAAATTGAAAATCATTTTGCAAACTAAGACTTTTTTTTTTTCTGAAATACATTGCAATCTACAATTCAATGTCCTAAAGTTACAGTACAGATTTCACATGCTCATATACAGTAGCAGCTAGAATACAGTAAGCTTTTTCCTCTCTTTTTCATTAAAAATTGAAAAAAAGTGTTGACCTAAAATGTATTGTCTCAGTGGTATTCGAGATGACTTGAATTACTGAATGAAGGAGTCAACAAAATCATTCAAAACCTAAAGGACATTTATGAACATTTGTCATCTAAATACAATATACCATGAAGGACCCACTGCACAATGAAAGTCATCCAGATCTTTCTGTCTGAAACTCACAAAGTTGAGATGTGTTTTGAAAACACGTCTTTGACTTTGGTTCTTCAAAGAAATCCTGAGAAGAGGTGAAAACGGAGAGACTGTTTGAAACACTCCAAAAGGCCTGTGTTCTTCCAGAAACTGTTTAATTACCAACTGAGCTGCCAATCCTTTCAGAAATGGATCAAAAAGCCACAGAAAGCAGTGACTTAGCAAAAAGAAGCAACTTCATATGTTTTGTTTCATTTAGAGAGAAACTTTTTCTCTTTTTTCTTTGCATTTCTAGGAATTTTACAACTACTGGCAGATGTTCTGTGTTGCATGGTTCTTTCTCTTTTAAAGAGATGAGCATACACGCATAGCATTCAAGAATGCATAGGAATGTCATATCTGTTATGCTTTACCCCATTCCTGGGAGGTCATCAACATTTTGATATTTCTAAATTTAATCTCACTTTAGAGCTATCAGCCACAATTTTCTTCTTGATCTCTTTCTGAAATTCACAATATATCTGTATTTTTGATTTAGCATCATTTCAGGTCATTCCTGCATTTGTGACAGGTGGAGGCACTGAAATGAGGGAGGTTTGGTTAATTTCTTCAGTGAGGGATGCTCTACCGTCTTGACCCTAAGATATCCAGGTTTGGTCAGCTGAGGACTTTGGTCTTCCAAGCTGGAGATGACAGCAGAATTCTTGCTTCTTTGGTGAAGCGATGATTGACTTGCAGAAGGATGATTGTGAGCATGCCTGTGGGGGAGGGAGGCTACCAGAAAGTGAGGAGTCTGCTACTAGCCTTTAAATCGAAAGATTTATACTCTCTGCTTTTTTAAGTGATGTTTTATAGATGTAAAGTGTTCACAGCCTCAGTGACAGCATCCAGTATACCTTTCTGAAATGAACAGGCATCTGACCTCCACTGCGTCTTTGATGTGGTAGCTTCAGCTCTCAGTATGTAAATATGTTTATTTGCTACAGAAGACGGTTCTTTAAGATGACTGACTATAATTGCTCTCACATAGGCATGCAAGCATGGGGGGACCTTCCAGAAGCAGAACTCTATGTGACCACTCATATTTAGTATATCTTAGACAGAGGATATCATCCAAAGCACTCCTGAACTTCACATCAGATATGTTTTCTATCTGCTTCTTTCTATCTGCTTCTTTACAGGTATTGTTTTCCCAAGTTCAGAAAATACAATAAGCTTTTTTATTATTTTTTATTATTATTATTTTTTCCAAAAATGTCTTGGAAAAAGTTTTTAAATTTATGCAAAGAATAAAAAAAAAAAAAAAAAAAAAAAAAAAAAAAAAAAAAAAAATAAAAAAAAAAAAAAAAAAAGTATAAATATTGCCTAAGACTTCATTCACAAAATCAAAATTACTTTAAAATGATTGCTGTTACCAAAACAAATTCTACCCAAACACATTTGCTATTACTTTCTACTCAGAACATAGCCCAGGCTTGCACTTCTCCCACAGGTAACTAATTTGTAGGGTAAGAACTAAAACTAAAAAACTATCTGCCTGTAACACTGTTAAAGCAGCACAGGTGTACTAGAGCACATAGGACCTCATACAGGGAATCAATGAGTTAAACGGATCTTTTTTTCTGTCTTAGGATTTGTATGAGGAAATGATGTACATGTAGCCTGAGCACCTACTGAGGATGCAGCATGCACTCTGACAATGGCTTTCCTTCTTATCTAGGATCTTTTAATAAAGTGTTAATTATAAAGGCTTCTCAACTCATTGTTTAGAGTCCTAAAGAGAAGCGTACTTTTACTGTCAAACATGAAGGGTCTACAGCAAGTGGATTTGTCTTGTACCAGTAAGCTGTATTTTCCTGTGAAGTGATTAATTTAAAAGGGCTGGGGCTGCCCTGACATCCTGCAGGCTCCTGCACTCCTCGGCTTGAAGATAAACCACAGCAAACCATGCCAGTGCCTTTCCAAGCTGTGCTTTGCACCATATTACCAGCAGGACGAATTTAAACCCCCCATTTAGACCTTTTCCTAGCAAGACTCAATGGCCAACAATGGCCATTGGCAAACACTGCCCATGGACTGTGCAAAGGAGGCTTGCCCCTGACCTGCATATTTAATCCTGACTCAGGCTGATGCACTTGAGTTAAGGGTATTTCAGCATGAACTCAGCATGAATCAGTCCATAAAACAACAGGTCAGGAAGGAAGGGAAGCAAACAACCTCCAATGGGTCTTGCAGTTTGCATAATGCCAGAATAAACAGCACATTCCTCCTCTTTTCCCCACTTCTTCTTTCCTCCCACCCTCTCCCCCTTTCTGTTTTGGTGAAGGGTGAAAAGTGGCACGCAAGGAGCCTCCTCCAGACCACCCCTTCTTATAAATAAGTCTATCATGTCCTGTGTTGTCACTCAATGGAAGAGTGAACAGTTTGGCAGATGATATACAAAAAGGCCAGCGACAGAGGTATTAACATGCAGCTCCATTAACTTTAGGCAAAAATGGAAAGAAAAGTGTGTGAGAAAGAAAACATGTAATATCTGAAAGCAGCGCTGTCTCCAGTATGACATGCTGTGTAAAGAGAACCTTCAAAGGAAAAATAATATCACTTTGTAATGCTGATATTTTGCTGAGTTATTTATTTTATGACAAAAAGAGTATTGTGCTGTGTGAATGAATATGAATTTACTACTCTTAAAAAAGCAAATAAGGAAACAGTAGTACATCATTATAAAAAAAAAAAATAAAATCCTGTAATACTTTGCATAAATGATCACAATTAGTAATTAACTGAAGAAATCAGGCTTATTCTATTATTTTCTGTGGCCTGCTAGAATACCATTTTAACTCTGCAGCCAGTGTTTACCTGGCTAAGCACAGCCACATATATGCTATTCACATGAGACAGTGCCAGAATAAAACCACCCAGCCTCTCTAACCCAATGCGATCAGGAGGGCAGTGGGTGCAGATAGCTCCCATTGGGCCAGCCCAATGCCAGTGCCAGAGCACAGATGTGCCCGGTGGTCCAAAGCACACAGTCATCAGCTCCAGACTCTTGCAGAATATAAGTTAATCTCAACATCCCTTTCCATGTAGGAAATGTGAAAAGAAATAAAAACACTGAAGAATAAAGCACAACAAAGGCTTTGGAGATGCCTGAAGTACAATGTTTCTTACTCCTATCCAGAGAAATAGAGGAACAGAGGATGCTTCTGAGACTTGGATGAACACCAGGGCTGTTTGCACTTTGCCTTTTAGCCCATAAACTGAATTTGGGCACTTTTTTTTTTTTTTTTTTTTTTTTTTTTTTCCTTTCTTAATGTGGAGGAGGACAGTGGGAAGACCTTCGTAAAAAGAACATTGAAAAAGAGGACTAGGAGGAAAGCGCCTGAACATGCTGCCTTCATCATACAGTCCCGTGTTGTTCATCTTACAAGCTCAGTTTGTTCAGCTAGTTGCCTTTGCCTGATTTATCACGTTCTACGTACTTTGTAATAACTGCTACAGGATTATTATACACATGCATAGCTTTTTATTTCAGCAGCACCCAGGAAGCCTGGACATAGACCAATCCACCTCTGTGCAAGGTGGGAACACATTAGGAACTGATAGTTCCTATCTGAGGAATTCGTAACATAACTGAAACTGGGTTTGAGACACATAGGCTGAATTTACACATAGGCTGAATTTACACAATGGCTGATGGGTGTAAACACTTGCATCCTATTTGGACAAGCGTTCAAATACACTAAGTGATTTACTGAACTAGAAGATGGCTCACCAAGATCACTTAATTGAATAAATGTGAATACCTCTCTTTTAATCCTACTCTAACTCTCCCAGCTAATTTATCTTATTTAAAGAAATGCTACCATCCTCTCCAGATACCACTCTCTGAGCTGTACAGTGAATCAGAATAGAAATTTGCAAGCACAATCTAATCCACATTTGAGGACACCTGAGGAACCCCAGCGCCCCCTATTTGCAACAAACCATTTTGCTAAAAAGATTTGCTGCTAATGATCCTTACTATTAAAATATGCACTTTTTGGCATGGTAACTCTTTCTGTGCGTAAGCGGCTTACATTTCCACCAGGCTGAGTTCTTTATTTGCAGCATGTTCTCTCCATGATTACAGATATTGCAACTGTAGAAAACATATTTTCTTGAACATTTAGGACAAGACGACTTACCAATTTGCCCCAAAGGTCATCCTGGGAATAGTCTTATCCTCCAACACATAGTATCACAAAACAGAAGCTGACACCTTGCATTCTCCAGCAGCTGCTGCTGCAACGGATCTGCAAAATGGCACCTCAGAGCATATACTTCAAGAGCTCTGCAGTGAAAGTCCTAACTGGTGGCTTGCAACAGCAGTTCTTGAGTATTTTTGCTACTGCTACAGATACTTCACATAGTACATCTGAGATGAAAAATTGCCATACACTTTATGCCCGCACGTGGATGGTGTATGAACTGTTCTGTTGTTTGCCTTTCAGTGCAAGTAGAAAACCATTGTGATTCTACCCGTTTTTTATTGAGCAATGCTACGAAAAGTTTAATTAATTTGCATACAATATAAATCCACATTCATCTTTTATTATTGCACAATCACAAAGTTTTAATGTAACAAATTGAAGTGCTACATGCGTTGATTTCTCTTTGTAAGAATATTAAATACTGTTCACTTGGAAGGAATCTTAGGGAGGCTTTTCTAAATGACATATGTAGCACTTGGGGAAACTTTTCTGATACGATCTCCATACTACAGTGGGAATCCTGGCCCTTTCTAAGTTCATTAGGTGCTGAGTATCTTAATTGGTAGAGTGTTCAGAAGCATTTTCATTTAAACGGATCAAACTAAACCATAGAGGAAAAGATGAAAAAGAAGCTGATGCTAGGAATTTATGATATGAACAGAGAATGTAAGCAATATTTTAAAATACAGTACTGTATTTGCTAGTGAATTTAAATAATTACAAGATTATATAATATATACAGGGGTTAGGATTATTATTTCAGAGCCTGATTTTCCATAAAAAACAACCTTCTTTTGGTCCCTTTGAAAAATCCTAATTTAGAAGAGTTTAATTACAGAAGTAATTATTAGTAAGCAATTAAAAAAGACAGGAGAAATGTGATCTATGTTACAAAACTGTTACATGACAAAAAATAAATAAATAAATAAATAAATAAATATCACCTTCTTAATACAACACACTGACAATATCTTCTGCTTTTGAAGCCTATCCAAAAAGAATGTTGGAAGATTTCCTTCAGTGCAATAAATTTTCCTTTTGCACACTTTCTGTTGGGCTCCTGCAAGAACCAAGAACAACAAAACACTGAAAAAAAGTTTCAGCTTAGAAATAAGCAGAATTACCACTTTGCCTGAAATCTCCATCCTGGTTTTACAACTTCAAGGAATTTAGATGGGGTCTGGAAAAGCCACTGACATTCTGAGCTATTATCCGAAGAGCACTGAAATGTCTTAATTACTTACTCGTAGCAGGGTATTAGTAACTGCAGCTTGGTAAGAAAGGGGGAGATAAAATGCTTTCTTAAGCACATATGTGATTCTATGTAAATCTGAACTGCTGCCTGAAATGTTTGCCAATAAAGATGAAAGTCCCACAACATAGTCACAACATAATATCTATCATATGGCTTCCTGGCTGTTGTGTATGTTTTTGCTGTGTGTAATTGACTGTGTTGGTGTTTGCACTACCTAGAATTTGCATAATAGCTTGAATGCTGTATTCTTGGTGGGCCTGATCCTGCAAGCTCCTCAGAGCTCTGTCTATCCCTGAAACCCACGGATGGTGACATGAGGCTCCAGGGAGGTATCGAGTGCTGTTAGAGCAAAACATACCAGTTCAAAAGATGAGAAAATGCAGTCTCCACCACAGCCAACATTTGGGTTAATCTAGATGCAAACAAGTGATGGACGCAAGAGTGAAGTTCTGAGATTCAGTTTAGCTTGGATATACTCCCACAGAGGTGGGTTTCCCCATACCTTCTTTTCTTTTTTTTTCCCCCTATTCTGTGCAAAATAATCAATCACGTGCTTCTGGAAATCATAGTGGAAATTTCTGAGAATTGATTCTGTTATTGAAGCCAATAAGAAAATAAGTATTTTACATAGAAAACCGACAGCCACCATCTTTTACAACAAATACAAAGTTGTGATTTATTAATATTCTTACTGAAGTTATTCCCCTAATTCAAGCACTCCTACTAGGTTTTTAACCCTGGGCTACTCAGTAATCACCTGTTTGTTCTCTGCATAAACTAGTAGCACAAAGCAGCCGTGATGAATCAGGGTTACAGACAGGGATTTTATCCACTAAGCAAGTACAAATCATTAATAGAAATTACCTTAGTTTATGACTTGGCTACTTCTTGTGATGCAGCTACATATGTTGCAGCATGTAGGAGAAA
Source organism: Nettapus auritus (assembly GCA_011076525.1). NCBI lineage: Eukaryota > Metazoa > Chordata > Aves > Anseriformes > Anatidae > Nettapus > Nettapus auritus. The sequence continues at coordinate 20,105,378 of CM021775.1, read as the reverse complement.
GAGACACAGCAGATGCTACTGAAAGCAAAATCCTGAGAAGGAGAGGTGGCATGTTGCTAGCAGCTCTGGTTAGAGAGGGATGAAAGAAGATGCAGCACTTACTGGACCTGCTGCTGTTGCTGTTGAAGCATCTGCTCCGTTACCATGATTAAAGAATGTGTTTCCACTTCTACTGCTGCTACTTCCCTGTTTTCTTTCCCGTCTTTGTTGTTGTTGTTGTTGTTGTTTTGTTTTGTTTTTGTTTTTGTTTTTGTTTGTTTGTTTTTTGTTTTTTGTTTTTCCCCTCCTGGAAGTGAGGAAATCTGTAAGGTCCCTAAGCAGGTTCACATTATGCAGGGCTGATGGAGAAATGGAAGGAAAGGAATTGCATGCAAAGATGCATCAACATCTTCTTGAGTATGTAACACGTTAACAATCCATTTAAAAAAAAAAAAAAAAAAAAAAAATCTTGACCATCACCTAATAAGGTCTCCTGTACCAAACTCCAGCATAAACAAACACTCATGCAACAAGTGTGAAGTTCAGGGTAAGGTCAGAGCTGTTTAAGGACAATAAATGGGAAATCTGGATTCTAGTCCATACTTTACCAGGCAGAAACATCATAAAATACCATATCTAATTAATCAAGACTTCTTTCTGACTCACTCCTCAACAATTACGCAGACAGTGAAAAACAGCATGTAAACAAAGGCTGTAAAATGGTCCTCTTATATTTTGTGCTGCTCAGTAAGAACACAAATAATTCTTAAATTTGTGACTATAAGCAGGTTTCGGGGATGTCAGATAAATAAGAGGGACATGGTGAAACTTCAGCAGTGGGATGGCAGAGTCAGTGATGAAACAGAGTGGGTACTTGTCCCTGCATCAGTCTGTACTGAAGGGAAGGAAGACTGAGTCTTCCACCTGAGCACCTGCTGCCAAAAACCAGGGTTCACACCCAGGCGCATCCCAAGGGGAAGGTCACAACAACAAAGAGCAGGGACAGCCTCCAGACCACAGAGCCTCAACCCTGTCTCCCTGCTGGAGGAGAACCTCTTCACAGCCAGCCAAGGTGACCAACCAACTGCAGGCTTTTATTAATAAGGTTTTTGGTGCTTTTTTTCTCCACAGCCTGTGTACACGAATCTTCACGCAGCCTCACATGTGCAAGACACATCCTCCCACACTACCTACCCCAGCAGAGGCCATGAAAGTATCTTAAAATCCGTGTGTTGCTGTCTCAGCTGCCCAGATATGTGCAATCGCAGCTCCCTGGGGCCTTAGGGGGAGAAACTGGCTGTGCAGAGACCTTGCTCCAGAGAAATGACTGAGTCAGAATTGCCCTGATGAATGTTCAAAGGCTTTGATGCCACAAGCAAAACCACTAGAAAAAAAGCACATTTAAGGCAAAAGCTTAGCCACTCTGAATTACACCAAGATACCTGAAAATGCATTGTAAGACCTTAAACCACCTCAGGTCTGGAACAGCTTTAAGGACATTAACTCCTTAATGCTGCTAAGGCTCTCATTTTCTGTATTGGCCCAATCCAAAGCCAAGTGAAATCAGCTAAATTATTTTCATTGACTTCAGTAGGATTTGAATCAGGCTCTAAATCCTTGTAACAAAGTCTGAAGCAGTTACCCCAATCTGCTTGAAGCTTTTAAATCCTTAAGCAGTTTAAAAAGAAGTGTTGACTTGATTTTTTATTCTTAGTGAAGTAGGAACCATGTCAGATGTCATTGCTAAGCTCCAAACTTCCTTTACAGATGTAGTTTTCCTTTGTCTTCATTCACTCCCTTCATGACTTAAAGAAAAAGAAAAAAAAATGCAGCTGAGAAAACTAATTAGAACCCCAGATATGCAACATTCATATGCTTAATTTTAATCAAATGAGAAACTTTCATGAATAAGTAAGTCACAAAAATTAAGCACATACTTAATTAAGCAGTCATAGGATCAAGACACGACTATGGGAAAAGCAGTGCCTATAAGCAAAATGCCATTGCACATAAATAAGCTAAAATAGGAAAACAATGGTTTTAGCTCAAAGGTGTCTCAGTTACAGCAACTGCAGATGCCAACTACAAATGCAGCTGGGAGAAAATTATATTTTAAGAGTCTAAGTGTCCTTTTAAATTCTTCATGTTGAAGAATTTCAGTGTTTTACAGAATTTGGGATAAATGTGAAGTCAGGCAGACCCTCCTGGGTGAACAAAGGTTCCCAATTAGTACCTCAGCCTCTGACAAATAACTACCTTTAATTCTGAACAAGCAACCCAAACTGAGCTTTTCTCCTGTGAGCACCTGAAGGTATGGCGATATGGAATTCAACTAGTGTCATCATGAACAAGGCATCTGCCCAAACTGCATCTCTATTTTACCTTGAGAGTTGCTGGCCTTTTTTGGATTGACTCCATTGCTTCCCTGTTTGGTAATATCAATGCATAACATAAAGCAGAATAAATATATATATATATTTTTTTTTTTTTTCATGTAAGTTACAAGTTAACTTAATGTTCACAACCTGCAAATGAGTGATAAAGATAAAATGAGGTATCCAAAAATTATGAAGGAGAATACATGGAACATTAAAAGTATTCCTTTTTATTAAAAGTCCCTGTTTAGTACCAAAGATTTGCTATGATGTAAATACCATTTCAACAACAACAACAACAACAACAAAAGAGGGATCTGAGGGTGCAGAGTCGATGCTAAGACTAAGTCATGTTCTTCAAACCAACAGCAGGCATTTGTTACAAATTTCCCTCTGTGCCAGTCTGCAGAGGATATGAATTGCTGCTTTTCTCAGCTAGAGGGCTGTGGCTCCAGGAGAAGCTCATGCTTTCAGCTATGAATGGCTTTGTTCCACTGCCTAATTTTATGGCCAACCTGCTGACTGTCCTTTTCCTCAAGGCAAAAGATATCCATAAATGTTTCTAGTAAAACAGGGGCTCTGTAAATCTCCACATTTGACATGTGTGTACATCCTCTTTCATACACCTAAGTCCTTGTGTGGGTATCAGTCTTAGGTCTCAGAGCGAAGGAAGTGATCCTATATGCTTCTAGGGCAACCCTCATCATGCAGTGACATGCGATGCAGAAACAGACAGCACAGTAGGGCTGACTGATCTGCGCTCAGGGCCTTGCTTACAGGTTTCTGGAACACATTCCTTGCTAGCACTGGATTATGTCATGGGGAGAGACTGGGTTGGATGCATATGCCTCCCTTTACATTGCAGAATATAACGTGTGAATAGAGTTCACAAGCTTTGAGCCTTCACAAGCAGCAGTGGTACTTGCCTACTACACAGCAGAAGCCAAAGTTATTTTAATGACTGATAGCTAATGAACAATGACTCAATTTCTATGGCCATTTTTAATACCTGGGCACCGTGATGAAAATCAATCACAGGAAGAGCTCAATTTTGTTTTTCATTAATATTCACTTTGTTGACATGAACTGATGATTTTGGGGAGCTCTGTTGTCCTTTTAATTTGTACCTTTGCAATGTGGAACAGATATCTTCTACTTTCCAATGAGTAAAACCTATATCTCACTTATTTTTTTCTTTATTGTTGTTGTTTTTGTTGTGTTTTTTGTTGTTGTTGTGTTTTGTTTTTGTTTTGTTTGTTTGTTTTTTGGTCATTACCTGTGCAACTCAGTCTGAAAGACTTCCTAAAACTTGGGGGTAGCTTAATCCTATTTTTAAAAAGACAGTTAATATTATAACTAGGTATCAATCATAAAGTATCATCACTAAGTCTCTAATTTCTAGAAATAACATACTAAAAATTATGTTTGGTAGAAATTACTATTAGATCTCTACCTTACAACATTCCCTTGAGCTCTGGGCTGGAGCTCTGCACCCCTTCACAACAAGAAGCTTTCTGCAGAGTCTAGCTTAGGTTTCTTTCTGTAGCTTTATATTAAGATACGTGGGTTGTTGGAGAGATCAATACAATGCCCCCAGAATTCAACTTTCCCTCCTATTCAGAGTAATTTTCAGGTCTTAGGGAAGGGACTCTAATTTTCAGCTGAATACAATGCATTTTAGAATTATTTCCTTCCTTCTCTTAAGCCTCATTTTATATTTTTAACACATCCAACTGCTATCTGGCTTGGCTCATAAGTGAGCTGACCCTACTACAGTGACAGAAATAAGTGCTCTAGTTCACTGAGTGAGTAATAGCTTTACAGCCCCCACTACTTTCATACTACTATTAACAGTCACACTAGGAGCAGTTTCCAAAAACATTATATTTCTACCCAGTGGAAAACATGACACAGAAAAAATGTAAAATGACAAATACCTTGTTATATTCTGAATCATATATATTTTGCTAATTTCTTTTATATGACCATACGTAATCCACGAAAGGCTGGTGTTCATCGAGAATATGCAGAATATTTGATAATTTTGTTTGTAATTAAAATACAAGGTTTTTGCATATTTCTATTCATTAAAATGTGTTCTAAAACTGCCATTTTTTATAGTCGATTCTAAATGAAAGACTTTCATTAACTGTATCTGTTTACTTCCCGAATTCATCAGCAAATTTTTAGGTTTCCCACACCCACCTGAAAGCTAAGTGAAAATACATTAGAAAGCCCCTTGGACCCCTTGTCTGTTCTTGAAACTTCAGGGCTACCTGGTGCAGACAGTACATTTCCCACTCCCATATAAGTTTCAACTATCCCCTCCTTTCAGGTTATGACTGGAGCCCATTCAGTCTTTCCATAGATTCCTAGACTTTAACACTGAAATGAAATGATTTTGCCCTTGATATCTAACATAACCCCTGGTGCCATGCTGAAATAATTTAGATCAGAGCCCAGGAATAGTGAAAGACCTATTTTCATTGTCTGTCTCTAAAGATTAGGGAACAGTTTTGGAGTCTACATCCTTCAGAATGAGATAACAGTTGCATAAAAAACCTGGAATTATTTCCAACTCTCTTATATCACACCTTGGCATCTCGTCCAGCACCTCCAGCTTTCCAGCCAGGTTGACCTGCAGTTACATTTGAGGCCATGGTTTCAGTGAATGACAGACAGCTGGGCTGCCTATCTGATTCAATGTGCTAATTTAAGATTAAAATGAGAGAGACAGAAGAACAAAATTAATCCATAGCACAGTAAAAAGCAATCTGTTAGGAAGAATGACAAAGTGATATATAGGATTGCTATCCTCAGTACAAACATGGACTTGAACACGCTGGTTATCAGAGTGGGCAACACTGAACATGAAGATTATAGCCTAAATTACTGCTACAGAAAAGTTGTTACAGATATTTGAAAATCACACTAGTCAGAGTCACCTGCCTTTTCAGAAGATGAAAATGATGAGTAGATAACCACCCTGGAGGTGCAGCTGAGATATTGCTGCTGGAGAGGAGGAATCTCCCCTTACAAGCTTTTCAGTTCAGCTCTGAACAGCGGTACTTATGATTCAGTTCGTATTCACTCTATCCTCATTTATAAGATAAATAATTTTGAGATGTATCTAAAATTACTTTACAACCTTTTAATCACTGAAAATTGCGTATAATTATTATACCTGTACTCGGGTGCCAAGATCTGCTCTGAAATACTTGGCTGCTCAAAGTGTGTGGAGGAAATGCCTCAATTCCACATTAATTAATGAATTTTTATCCCCACTCCTGTCCATTAACAGGCACCATGCTTTTGCTATGAATGGTCATTATTACAGACTGAAATAGGAACATAAATTTACTGATAATGAAAGTGTCATTTGGAGGGACAGTCTATCATACTGGGTGCTGATATGACCAGACCTTTTTTTTTTTTTTTTTTTCTGTCTTGCATCTTTGCCTTGTTTCTGTAAGGCTGGCACATTGGCACATAAGGAATTAATCCTTTATTTCTAGATACCCATGAAACATCTCTTTAAATAAAGCAGGAATTATTTTCAGTATTCCAGTAAATATTTAATTGATTTTAAAATTGCTCTCTCCTTATTTTTATCATTGAGGGTCTTCACCAAGAGAACATCCCTGACATCTTTGCTCGTGAGATTTCTGGCCAGGTTGGCTTTGTGTGTTTTGTGTGTGTTTACTTGCTTATTTTTTGACGAGTAGTGTTGTTGACTCTTGGAGCAAATTACCTGATTGACTTAATCCTTGCTGTGCACCACTAAAGAGAGATTTCAGTTGATGTTCTGCATCTTTGGACCATATGGAACAGAGATCAAGTTGTCGTATTTTCTACCTTTTAACTATTTGACTTCTTACTGAATTCAGTAAATAGAATTTGATGGCATTTCATCTGCTGATTACTTTATTGGATACAGCATATAATATACATAGTATGAAACATCACAATAACAAGCCTTAGTGTAACTGCCCTACAATAGTCAGGGAACACACACCACTAAGATTAACGCATTTCATAATAAAATATATAGAATGTGATATGGATATAAATATTTTTGAATAGAATATTTTATACTGTGGCTCATGTACTGTTATTTCTTATATATTGTATATTTATTATATTCTTTTTATGTTATACATAATATAAAAATGCCTTACAGTAGTCAAGAAGCACATACCCTTAATATTAAAGCATCTCAATAAAATATGCAGCATGAAATGTGGATATAAATAAACTTGAGAATCTTCATTTTATACTTTGACATGTGCTGCTGTTTCTTATATCTATATAATATTTCTTATATCTATATAATATGTATATATTTATAACCTAAAATATCAAATGCTTGAGGAGGTCCTTTTTCAAGATGAAGCGTGTCTTGGGTAGACCCACCTTTGTAAACCAAAGCCAGGAAAACTTCTAGTGCTATGAGACCATAGCCAGAAGTGACACATCTAGTTATTGCCAGTTTACTGAATGAGTGAAAGGTAAATTGAGCTCTTCTATTCTGCAAAGACCAAAGTGACTTTCCAAGCCTTGTTTAATTTGTGTGCAGCTCAACACTTGCCTGTGTTAAAAAAGAATACTGATATGTGACTATGTAGAAACATTTCTCTTCTTAATCAAGAACATAATGCACTAATCATGTTAAAATAACAGCAGCAAAATCATACTGCTTGAGCGCATATCTGTTTTGCCTAAATAAACCTGAACTTTCATTCCTTTTATCCAGTATCCCTTGCCCAAAACATTGTTAAGAGTTGAAGACATTCCTTTCAAAGTCAGAGCATTCAGTACCTCATGGCATTCTTGCATCATCCAGCAACAAGATGTACAAAATCAGTCTGACCTGAGCCTAAATTGTGCTCTATGACAGTTGCTTACTTCTCAAGGAAATAGTAATTGTCATTATTTATTGATATTTGAAAAGACAAAATAATTAAATGAATGAGCTGTGGGAGAATGGAAGTTAGTTGCAGGTTTCCTTATTTGGGCTTTCTCAAGTTGTTTCTAAATAGTTGAATAACCAAGTATGACAGCATATTTTAGCAGCTCATTTCAGCACATTGTAATT
>CM021775.1:20080429-20092929 GCA_011076525.1 Nettapus auritus | reverse complement strand
AAGCCACACTGCAGTGCTGCTCAGCCCATCTGTCCTGCCACCACAGAGCAGCTGCTTTGCTCGGTGCATGAGCCAGAAGACTTTGCAGGATGGTGGCATTTGATTATGGCGCACAGCTCACATAAAACCATCAGGAGGAAATCCTTGTTCTTTACCAAGGCCTCAGGCTTTCATCTACTGAAAAACCACATTTGACCTTAGAGGTCTTTCTTCATGGTCAGTGCCAAGAGCATAAAACAGTTATGATGGTCATCCCCCATGAGGGAAGTCTGAAAAAAAAATGCAGGGAAAAAAAAAAAAAATGCAACTAGAAGAACAAAGGTGAACAGGAATAGATGGCAGCAGTGGAATGAAGTTAGGTGCTGAGAAGTGACAAAGCTAGCACATGGTCATTAGAGAGAGAAAGAATGTCAAAGAATTTAAAGTATACCGAGTATGCCTCAGTGGCTCCCAAATCTAAGGTTAAAGAACCTGTAAGGTTTGCAGCATTAAACAGAAAACACTTTAGTTTAATAAACAAAGAAACACAAAGTCAGAGCAAGCATGAAAGATATGATTTGGGATTTGGTTCCTTTTGTTCTTGGAAAGCACTATGCATAGTTAACACAGTACTAATTAGCATTTACATAAATTAACATTGACATAAAACTGCAATTCAACAACTTACTAGTAAAGATGAGTAAACAGACTTGCCACGTACTTTATAACAGCCTTTCTGCAGAGAGAAGCCTCCGACCCAGCAAGACTCTAATGGCTATCCCAACTAGATGTGCTGCAGTAACACTCAGTTGCACACACTTGAGGAGCTTTTAGGTTTATGCTATAGGCTGAATTCATGCCAACAGCTCCAAATATAGATAGAAAATTAAGTTGAAAAGCTTTTCCTCTCTCACATAATTCCACCAAGAGGTTTGGAGCAACAAACCAGTTACTTTTCCTCAAACTCTGCAGGCCTTTAAAGATGTAATAACTCTCAGTACTTGAACTCCAAAAGGAATAGCTCACAACACAAAGCAGAACGCTACAGGGCAATGCCAACACCAAAGAACACTGCAGGTATTTCTGCTGGAGTGTGCCCCAGGTCAGAAGACCCCCTGGAATTGAGATGGTCTTTAAGGGAATGGCAGCCTTTCTGAGAAAGGTGGGTCAGGAAACTCTTCAGGCTTGGTAGACAGCTAGAAAGATGCTACAGGCACTCTAATTTTCCTGTTGTAACATACTTTGCATGCTTTCTCCAGAATAAGTGGCTATCAGAATACACCCTGTACTTGTAAGCTACAGATGTCTTTTTGCTCTCTCCAAATAAATGCCACCAGATCTTAGGGTTCAGGATTCCCTACAGCTTTGATCTACTTAAAGCCCAAGTCTGAGACCTGCTCTCATTCGGAAGAGGTAGATGTCTGTCCAGCTGCCTGTTGTAAGGAATCTTTAGCTTACTGCCAACATACCCTAAAGGATTAAAAAGCTGGAAGAAAGTTGCTTTATATCTTTTCAGTTAATCTCTCACTTCCTAGAAAAGTTTTACATGTGTTTCATGTTTGGAATTGGAAGGAGTCATGCCAGAAGCACAGAATGGAAGAAACAGCTTCCTATGTTCAGAAGCATGAAACCTTCCTCCGCACAGCTGCAGGAGGGACCAGGTGGCACTGGCAGTTCCCCTCCTAGCCATAGGCCCCAGCACACTCATACTGAGTAGCACTTCACTTTGCCTTCCACTGCCCATCCTCAGCTCCCTTCTCCCACCTACACCTCCATCCAACCCAGTAAGGGAAAGCCGTATCTTTGCAGAGGAACACTGCCTTACCCACACCTTGGGCACTGCCACAGCCAGCACAGAGCAGGATGGCATCACTGCAGGGTCAGGAGGGAGCTGGGTGGCACAGTGCTCTGCCCTGGGCTGTGCCCACCCCAGATTTGAAGGACTGCCCCTCCAGCCCATCAGGGCATACAGCAGCACTCCACTAGCCGGGGGTGGGCATAGTGTTCCTCGTGCACATTAAGGAATGTTAAGGAGCAACAGTGAAGGAAATTCCCAAACTAGATAAGAATTACAGCTAGATTCTCTCTCAGAAAGGAATCTTGGTTTTCATTAATTAATATATGGAAAGGACCCAGTGGAGAAACATCTTGTTATCTGGCTTCTTAGATGACATACATTGGTTCATTAGCCTTAAAGCATATCAGCTGGACAACACTATTTATTCCATATAGAATAATGATCTACTTTAGAGGAATACAGCATTACACACAGGAATGAATTCAACTATTATTCACAGCTTAAACACACACTAACCCATATAAGTGAGAGGTACAGATATAAAAGGATTCAAAGGTAGGTCCTATGCAGAGCAGCAAAATCAAGGTACCCATACCCCGGAGCCACTGCAGATCTGGCTGCACATTAATTACCCGTTAGTTTCAAGTTACTCTATGTGGATTCAAACTCTTTAAGTATGGCTAAAAAGCAAAGGAAGTAAAATGAAAGCTAAGCATACTCAGCTTATCTTTTGAAGTCTGTAAGAATGCTAACATTAGATTTGGAGCTTTCTGTCTAGTTGGAAAACAAGCTGTTATACCAATATCTAAATATATATGCATTGAATTAGTTCAGAGCTATGCAGTAACAGATAGCTCCACCGACACTTTAACAGCCCCTTCAGAAATACCATGATTTTAATCTTACAAGGCTGCAAAAGCAATATCTCTGCAGTGTTCAACCTATATTGTTCATAATAAAATTATAAAAAAAGATGCTTTAAACATGCAGTAGCTCTGTCTGAAAATTAAATATATCAGCCATTATTTTTTTATCCAAAATTACTAAAAGGCAACAGTCCACATTAAAGACTAACTGTTTGTAAAATTGGATTTTTAAAGATGAAGTCTTTTTTAAGCCCAGGCAGGTCAAAAGAAGCACTAGAACAATTCTGCAACTGGAAAAAAAATAAAAATAAATAAATAAATAAAAAATAATAAAAAAAATCCGCTTAGTTAATTTACAAAAAAGTGGATTTATGTTCCTCATATCAGTATCTCAGATATTGAAATGTAAAGGAGTAGGGACATTACATTAAGCCCCACAAAATGGGAGGCACTGGTGAAGCCAGGCCATAGGCATTGACCTCCCTGCCACCAGCACAGGATACAACCCAAGCCCTGTCCCCAAACTGGGCACCCCAGAACTGCAAGGCGGAGATCCCCCTGCCACTCATCACAGGTGGCACAGGGACACAGGGGACAGCCTTGTCCCAGAGCAGCACAGCCCCACCACACTGCAGGCAGGGAGAGCCATACCCCTGTAGCCTGGTGCAGGAACGTACACAGCCACCACTCTCACAGGTTTGTTTGTTTTGAAAAAATAAAATGTTTAAGCTTGTAGTGCCAGTTTAAAGCTTCCGTAGCTGAGCACAGTGGTGCCCCCATCCCGCTGGCAGCCTGGCTTCTAAGAGACTTCCCCAGGGCCACACTCCTCCCGCCACTGTGCTGGTGAGAGGCCGCATCAGCTGCTAAGTGGCCTAATGCAATCTGATGTGGCAGTTTCAATCCAATTGCCGCTGCACAAGTAACACTACAGCAAAAGTCACCACCATGATGGGCACTAGCGTGAACTGTTATTGTCATAACTCACACAGGGACATTGAGGTGCGTGCTCCCCACTGCTGTCACGGCCTAGCAATGGTGGAGCTGAGGCACGTGGCTCCACCACGATCTGTCACAACCACACACTTCAGGTTGGCACATGCCGTCACTGCTGCAAGGTGCAGGAGACCACTTCAGGACAGCAGGTCTGCTCCCTTTCACTACTGCTAAAACTTCCAGCAGCATCCACACACCACAACTTAAAATAGGAAGGCTGAGGTATGAATATCTCCAGGAGTGCTCCAGGGAATGAGCTCTCCCAGGTTACTCCTGCTCCGGGGGAGGTTGCCTTGTCTTCTTTTTAAGCCATTACCAGGGTAAGCACAACACATAATGCTGTGGTTTTTTGGTATATAAGCATCTATTTTTGCTTCCTGCATTATAACTCATTAGGTAGCCTTTAACTAATTACAGCTTGTAACTTTTGTGAAATTAAACAGCAGTAACCAGCAGCTGCAGGGCTCAAGCAGGGAAATCATGCTTTCCACGAGCCAAGTAGAAGACGGGAGGAGCACCCTGGCCCTTGCAGCTCAGTCCTGCACCAGGCAGCACGGGACTCAGACCCTGCTGGTGCCTGGGGGTTTCTGCCCCTCTGATGCCAGAGGGGCAGAACACTTTGGGAGGATAGAGACACTCCCTATCATATCCAGTCTAATTTTAAGTAACTGAAATGACTATACATCCATCAGTTCTCCTGGGAGCTTATTTAAGAGTTCAGAAGAACTGCAACTAGGGAAGCTTCCTTTCAGCCTGTATTATCTTATTGCTTCTGGACTTTTTCAGACCATCCCTCCTCTTTTCATTTTTGATGCTTAGGCAATTACCAGTGTTCCCAACAAATATTTGCTGCATCAATGTTCTCTCCACAAAGAAACACACTTGGAAGCAGCCCTGGTGCTTGTCACCACAGAACACAGGCCTGCAGCCTCTCCCGGCCCTCACCGGGGCTGGGCATCACAAACACATGGGCTGGGCTCATCCTAGCACCTGGATGCAGCAGGGCTTGGCACCACCCTGTTGCTCACATCTGAATTCCAGAATTCCAGGCATGGACCTCAGGTTTTGCCCTTAAAAAAAAAAAAAAAAAAAAAAAAAAAAAAAAAAAAAAAAAAGTCATTTCCCATACTCTCCCCCACAGGGCTCCCCACTAAGGCCCCAAAACAACACACTCCCTGCTGTGCCCTCACAACTGCCCTGGTCCCTTGCCTTCACCTCTTCCACCTTTTCTTTGCCTTTCCTTGTCTAAGCATGGAGTATTTCTTCCTGAATACACAGACCTGAATTTGTGTTTCTTCAGGTTATACCTTTTATTCTTATCCATTTTATTCCTCTGTTATTTCTGTCCTCAGTGATGTTTGCAATAGCTACTAATGTACTGTCATTTGCAAATGTAATTAGTGTGTTTACTTCTTTCTTTCTTTAGCTCATTAATAAAGATGTTAAATAAAAATATGCCTTCCTCTGCTAACAACATCCTTGAGCTAGGAAGATGGGATCCTAAGGTAATAAAGAACTCCATTATTGGACAAGTCTTTTCCTTGCATCTTTCAGCATTTGCTGTGCTCATTATGGGCAATTAAAGTATAAAACTACTTTCTAGCTTCACACCCAAAATAATCTTCCTCCCAGTTCTGCATTTGCATGTATAGGATACACATACATAGAGAGAAAGACTAGAAGTCAGCTGTCAGCTTGTTCTAGCAGAAGTAGCAAAGGTTCCCTCTGTTCGGGATGCGGCGGATTCAAGTGTAACCATTTGTTAACCTTTCTATGTACATTACCCATATTTTCAACAAAGGACAGGAGCATGACTGCTTTTAAAACTCTACTTACTGTGATTACTGTGGCTGTGTCCTAACACAACGACTTGTGTGTTTATTATATGTTTATTATGACCATAATTCAGTATATTGACTGTATCTGCTAATGCATCCAGCATTTCCCATGTATAAGCTAGCTAAGCATCCTTGTTCCTTTGATTTTGACAGGACTGGGAATGCTCAGCAGTTCATGGCAATGGTTTGCTGTTGGGACAAAAGGATGTGCACTTCTTTTCACCTTCAAGAAAATGTGCTGAAATTAATTCATTGCTCTAGTGGATTGGTGTGAAGTGAAATAATATTGTTTTCCCTTAATTTTCTTTCCGCTGTAGAGACCACAAAGAAAAATCACATGATTACTGAAACCAAGAATGAAGAAAAAGAAGAAAGACAGGTCCAAGGATGCACAAGGGCTAGTTTATCAAATTCATCTCATGTTTTCATCTCATGCTTAGCTATTTAACTAGAATTTAAATAATACATTTATGTAAAGGAGTTCCTTTTCTCTGGGGGTCTTCTGCTATTGAGGGGTACGTGTGAAGAGAAATTGTCTTTTTTCTTTGTAATGTATGAAGGAAGACTTAAGATCACTGGATGTACATTTGGATAATCATAAATTAATTGTAATGTAAACTTTCACAACATGTTCAGAGCATGTTGAGATTTTGTTTGATTTTGAATTGCTCCAAAATGACATCTAATTATATGCTAGTGATTAACATGTTGGTTGCTACTAAGAAATAGCAACCAAGCAAACATTACAGTTCAGTATTTGAATTTACTATGGGTCGGATTTGTTGGATTTTTTGCTTTATTTTTAATGCACAGAGGAAACTTGGTGGTAAATTCAAATTCTTAGACAGGCACTGTGACTGTTTTTCCTCATTTGAGAAAATTAGGGCTCACATCACCGCAGGAAGGAAGGGAAAGATGATTTTGATTGCTCCTTTTCTCTTTTCTCCCCCTTTCTCCTCTCACCTTTCTCTCCCCACCAGAACCCAGCTCTTATGGGTCCAGGATCCCTGCAAATTCTCAGGCAATCTCTGGGACAGGAGGGAGGTGGGGGCTGTGCCATGCCTGGGTCATCCTGCTGTGGTCCAGAAGCACTCCTGCCTGAGGTGGGGACCCCAAGCAGTGCCACAGGGACCAGCTTCAAACACCACTTCGCCTGTGCAGGCCCCATCCTCAATCCCACCCACAGCCCAGAGGTTTGCCATCTGCTTAGGAAAACACACCACTTCTTGGACCTACAGCTCTGCCCGAAGGTGGCAGCCAGCGCTTTGGTACTTGCGTGGTACAGTGATTCTTGTATTTCCACCTATGTGGTCCGGAACAAATTCTTTAACCAAATAGGAAAATAAAAAACAGTAAATGGAACAATATGTGCTATATTCTGCACCATTTCTGTCTGATGAATTGAAACTGTGTCCTCCTTCAGCTGCAAACAAAAGCTGGCTGATGCCTCCCTAAGCGAGACAGTGCTGGGGTTGAGGAGATGATCAACATATAGGGTTAAAGCTTATCCATCTGCATAGCATTTATGCTGATATCCTTGGTTTAGTGCAGTACTTCTTTGAAATACAAATTTCTGAAGCATTGGAGAAAAGCAGTATTTTCAGTGTGAGTTGAAGATGATGAATTAAAGAGGTCTAAATTTCACCTCAGAGTCAAGTACTGTCCCATATTAGCTCACTTTTCCATTCCCACTGGAGTCCTATTATTGTCCCCCAGCCTCAGTGCTTTTGATGTTAGTTGGAGCTTAGCAGTGGTTTTAACTGAAAGAAACGAAGGCCTGCTTTCCTGTGGAGACACTGCTCTCCAGCCTTGGGTTAGCTGAACAACATTACATCTCCTTGCAGTGACAGTGTTTTGGCAATTGCTCTCACATCTTGAGTCAAAGTTCTGTGTTACAGTGCTGGAGGTGGGACTGGCCAGCAAGGGACAGTAAATCAGCATCTCCCAGCCCCTGACCAAGCCATGGGGGTTCTGGAGTTCCACGTAGGCAAGGCACTCCTTCATGTGCTATCACGTCCGCTGGGAGTCCACAGTACTGGGCAGCTTCTCCACAAGAGCTGGATTCTCCTCAAACATTGTCAGAACCAGGCGTTTCCTTGCATTACTTTATGCATTATGCTTTATGGCTTAATAGCAAATGCATGAGACTGTTCAACTGACACTTGCTCACATGGAGATTAGTGAAATCCCTGCTGTGAACTGAAAATGAATGCAGCCATGAGGTTGTGGGAAGGTTAGCAGCATTTCCACTACAGCAAATACCATGGAGCACTGATAGCATGCCCATATCATGGCTCTGCTCCTGAATATCAGAAGTGTTTCGCCATTACCACCATCCATGGAAGGAGTAGGCATTAAAGAGTCAACATTTATAGTACTAAAGACAAGGTGGTTCTCACATGGATCAGTAGTATTTGAAGGCTTTAGCTCAGTGGAAGCATGGGGTGGATCAATGGCTTTGGAAGAAATGAAAAAGCCTTCCAGTCTGTCAAAGCTAAATGAAAACGAAATTTTTCCTTACTGCATTTTGAGCTGGGTTCAGTTACTCCAATACCACCACAGGTTTGAGAGAAAAAAAAAAAAAAAAAAAAAAAAAAAAAAGGGGGGGTGGTTGAAAAAAAAAATACACCAAAAGGAGAAATATGGACTGTTCTGGCAAAAAGCAAATACAGGCTGCATTTTTTGCTGCAAACTTTTGCACAGAAAATGGTCAGTTTTCTTCATTGGAAGTAAGCAGTCCCTTACCCAATGCTGTTCCCATTTTGCTGAGGTGGTGGCTTCCATGGACAATACACTAAGGACTAGCACAAATCAAGAGCAGTAATTCTCTCGTGAAGACAGATGTCCCATAGTCAGAGATACCGTGTGAGAGATTTTTAACAAAAGAGATATTTTCTCTGTTGGGATTAATAGCTCCATTTTTCTTTATTACTCCTTGTGTTTCACTCACTCATGCATCAACTTCTTTCAAACAGAAAACAATCCCCCAAGAATAAAATATAAAAAAATAAAAAGGAAGAGCGGTGGCACAACCTAAAGAGAAATCACATATTCTCTGTTGCAATATCTCACACAACACTAAGGATGTCATCTCCACAAATTCCCTTTTCAAAGAGACATTTTCTTTTTTTCTAGCTTCATTAATATTAGTTCTGACTCACCATCGTGTTATTTCAACTTTACACAGCTGGAATTTCAGGAGCCACAATGATTCATCACTGCCAGTGGCTCAGATATGCAACCCCTCCATCCAAATGTATGCTCCTCGGCAACTGGCTGGTCTTCAGAAATGCTGAATACCCATTATTGACTTTACAGATACCCATTATTGACTTTACAGTGTTGCAAATCAGACACGGAAAAACTAAAATTGTTTGCAAAGTGTATATGGTTTTGTATATACATACACAAATATTATATATATAAACATATGCGTGAATTTCAGTCCTTGAAAATTAAAGGTATTTTAGTTATCTCTAAGGATCTAGCTAACACTCGTCACCTTTTTTTTTAAAAAAAAAAAAAAAAAAAGAAAAAGAAAAAAAGAAAAAAAAAAGATCAGATTTACCTTTGACCTCAGTTACAGAGATGTAACTTAGGTCCTGCTACTGCCTGCTCATGAGACAAAGCTTGCAGTGGCTATGTCTACACAAATAACTAATGTGTAATAAAGAGAAGAAACCCTTATTTGCAGCTTTCTTCATTCTTTGAGGACCTGTATATCAAGTAAGAATTAGTGATTGTGAGCATGGAGAATAATTTTCTTTGATTTCTTTGCGATATCAGTAAGTGTATTTTCTCAGAAATGGCTGCTACACAACACAGAGAAACCTGGTGTAAGTCATCAGAACTCATAGTCAAAGTGAGTCATCAGAAAAGCATAAATAAGTAACCCCCAAAAGAGATCTGTTTGTGCCTCTGTTAAAAATGAAAAGGTTTCTCAGACTCTCAGAACCTGAGGGCAGACTCTCCCCTGGTTGGATGCAGTGGGAATCATTTGATTTACAGCAGCGGTAGAGAGCCCCTCAGCTTGACTGTACCGTGAAGTTTGCTTTCTCTGCCTGTGCTCAGCATCCTTCCACATGGCTCTGCAGAGCAGTGATATAAATTCTGGTCATAAACAAAGAAAAACAAAATTGAATGACAGAGAATTTGATGAACAATTTACGTCCGTACACAATTCTTTCCTCTGTTTGCACCACTGAAATGAGTGATTTTTTATCTTTAGACCTCAGTTTGTATTTCCCCTCCTCTTGGTTGCTAGCAACACTGTAAAACTTTTAAAATATTAAGTGAATTGCATCTGCTACTTCTTGCTTTAAATAGAGCATTCTGTCTTTGTAAGTGTTACTTCATACATTAAATTAATAGCTTGCCCACCAGGTAAACTACATTTTGTTGCTTACCATGTCTGTCTTTGCACAACATGTAGTACATGGGCATAAATAACAGTGTTATATAAATAATTACATGTATGAAAGGCTGTAAAATACTGAAGATATATTTGTACTTTTACTTATGAGAACATTTTAAAAATGATTGCTTTGTTCGGCATGCGGTTTTTATGTGTTGAACAGGGTACACATAGAAAACGTTTTCCAAAGTTTTTTTTTTTTCCCTTTCCTCCAGGTCACACTAGCGTTATAGTTAGCAAATTGATAAGGTTCCACTGTTAAGCTTTATTACTTGTGACATGAGTCTATGACACTTTATAAAAAGAAGTAATCCAGAACAATCTCTAGGTAATTAACACCTAGATAAACAAACATAAATTTCTATATTGCATTTATTTGGACTACCACTCAAATATGCGTGAACCATGCTTTTTTAATTAAAAGATAAATCTATGTGACACTTAGCCTCAAACTTAATTATTCAGCATAGTATAATAAAAAATAGAGCCCATTAAATGTGTCTTGCTCTGTATTTCTGTATTAACAGCAAAACAGTTCACTCTGGGATCATTTAAATTTTCTTCTTCCTCTTTTCCTGCAATTTCCCTGTTCACTGAGACCTTTTGGCTAAAAAAAAAAATAAATAAATAAAATAAAATATTAAAAAGCACTCAGCTATGCCAACAGGTGAAGAGCGAGCAGCTGCTGACCTCTTCTCAATCCCTATGCCACTCTGCTGGATTACATTTTCAGTATTACTGTACACCACAGTTTTGTCTCCTCCCCCTGACCTTCTCCACGGAAATGTGTTTCCCTTTTGGTGGATCACGCCAAGCAGCGATATCCAGAGATGGAAAACAAAATACTTAACAATAATTTCACTGGGATCATGCTTACTATACAAAAAGAGAAAGTTTTACAATGTACTGTTACAATACAGATGTTAAACGGACGGGAAATTTTCAATTCCTAAATTGCATTAGACAGAGAGGTTATAGTCCTTACAAAAATTTCAGCAACAGTCAGGGTCTTAAAGCCAAGAGCAGCTTTCTGACATTAAGTGGAAAGACCTTTATCAAGGTACCGACCATCGGCATTATAAAGACTGTCCATCATCTGTCTGTTAAAAGTTTCCACAAACAGATTTTTTTATGAGACAAACACATTTCCCTTTTTCATACCCTGTTTTCCATAGACTCCCCTTGATGATGAACAGTTGATGATGAACAGTTTCATGGAGCAAGAACATTTGGTGGTTTTTTTTGTTTGGTTGGTTTTTTTGTTTGTTTGTTTGCTTGTTTGTTTGTTTTAAGCATTTCCTGTAGGATACATGTACCACTTACTGCTTGGTGTACAGTGAAAATTAGGAGGCATTTGGAAAGTTTGGAAGCATTTCTATGGATGTGTAATTGGTGGTCACTGTTAATTAATAAGGCTTTCAAATTCTCAATTATTTTCTACTGAAACCATCAGAAAGCTGGAAAATCTTTGGGATCGCTCTCTCCTGCCCCCAAACCATGCTTTTTCCCCAGCTTTAGGATGTGTTGATTACACATCCTGCAGTGAGGACAATCATCCTGCAGTGAGGAAGAGTTCAGGTCTACCATCCACACTGAATCAACATTTTTATATACTCTAACTTTGTGCCCAGGAAGAGTGGTTTCTACCCAGAGAGGGAGTAAGATTTAAAGAAAGATTTGAATTTTACAAAATATAAAAATCGTTATCTTCTGGGATTTTTATTAAAATTTGGTATTTCATTCTTTGCAGATACATGTGTTATTTACCCTGAACATCAGTGAATTTTGTATCAGCTCAAAAATTCCCCCTGTGCACATGCCCTCTATGAATTGATGGTTAGCCTCAATTCCAATCTTCAACTTGCAGCCACCGAATAACTGAATTTCCATGATATTCCTCTTTGATTTTTAGCAGTTATAGACAATTTTATATCTTTTTCTACTGGAGCATTCAAGGTATAACATAACATTATTATTGTGGGTATGTCTGGCTTCATCTACTATTAAAATTTCAATTTTCTAAATGTATTTTCCTCCTCAGCTTTTTGTAAAAAGTTTCTATCTCTTCCCTATATTGGCTGTAGTTTCTTAGATTTGGTGCATCATTTTCTCTTTTTTTTTTTTTTTTTTTTAATTTTTTTAATCATCCTTACTTTTTCTACTAAGAGAAAAATCCTCTAACTTGGTTTGTTTTAAATAGGCAAATCAAACCATAGGAAGAATAAAGATTCATCTAGGAATACAGAAGGGCGCTCGTATTTGCAAATTCTTTGAAGCATAGGCAGCTTTCTTAACATGCATCATAACAATAAACCTCACAATTCTTTAAAGCCAAATATATAATCCATACAAACAATTTTTTTTTTAATGTGAAAACATGACATCATAGTGTATGATACACACATCAAACACTTTCAAATCAAAGCTTGATAGACCCCAAGACTTTTTCTATAGTACATAAGTAGTAGTATATAAAACAATTATTACTACATGCTAAAACAGATTACCACAGTCTTTTAATTAAGCACAATATATAATATATATATATATGTATATACTGTATATAGATTTGTTCAGATTAGTAAGTGGACTGAGCACACACACCCAGCATA
>CM021775.1:20075429-20077929 GCA_011076525.1 Nettapus auritus | reverse complement strand
AAGTTTGAAATTGCCCTGTTTTTTTTAAATAACTAACGGCCTCCTAGCGTTTTTAGATCACTTTATTATCCCACCTACATTGTTTGGAAGTACTTGTTGCCAGGTAACAGTTTAGCAGCCATTTTCAAGGGCTGGATATTTATTTTGCGTGTGTAATATATATACTTACACACACACACACATACAGAGGGATCATGTGGGTGTGTGTGAATGTAGATATATATTTAATGGGTATATGTCCGTATATGAGCACATGTGTGTAAATACATATATATGCGTGCATACGTATCCATATACATATACTTAAATGTTGGGAGCATCCAGTACACATCCGGAAGCCAGCACACAATTCTTCTGCCCTCAGCACAGCCAGCTGCCTCAGGCCCAGTACACGGCCAGAGCCCTGCGCAGCAAGCGGCCGCCATGCCACGACGGCCCGGCCGGGCGCGTTACTCCTGGGCCTGGCCACCCTCCTCAGCCTGCTCGGCCGAGCCCCCTGCCCGGCCCACAGCCTCCTCCAGGCTCCCCGGGGCTTCCGAGTCCGCCCGGGAGCGCTTGAACCTGCGGTCTGGGTACTGGCTGTTGTCGAAAGGCATGCGGTGGACGCAGAGGACATGGGTCTTCAGGTTCCCCTTCTGAGAGGCACTGTATGGGCAGTATCGGCACTGGAAGGGCCGGTGACCTGCACAAAGGACAAAAGGCCAGTTAGTTTTTCTCTATTTACAGTAAATGTTCTGGTGAAACACGCCGCAGCTGAAAGCCCTCCTGCTGAAGGAAGTTGCTGCGTGACTTCAGCAAGAAAAAGAAATTTGTGATGCTCGCAATTTGCCTGTTTCAAGAAAATGCGTTTTTAAAAGCCTCTGCTTCAGATTTTCAGGAAAAGTGCAGCTATTTTGTCTCCCTCCTCACACCCAGCTGTAAATCCGTCAGCCCATGATCCAAACTAAACTCTTGTAAATATGGTGCAATCATGTACTAGACTGCCTTTCTTTATACTTGTTAATTATCTTTTTTATTGAAGTGCATTTCAGGAATGACAGTGTGCAGACCCTTCATCTAATAACCATACTTTGTCTTTGGGTGGGTTTCTGAGTCAAGAACTGTATGTTTTATTTTAATCACACAGATTATTTTTTAATGGAAAGAAATAATGGGTTGAGATAACTGAGGCCTCAAGCCTGTAAACATTTACTCTGGTGAGATTACTCCTGTGAGTAAAGAAATACAAGCAGAGACGTGTTTGCGGGGCTGGGGTACAAGGTTATCACCAGCTCTAAAATAAATGTTCAAACCAGATTAAAAAAGGAATGTTAATGCACAGAATCTGATAGATGCACTTCTGTGTGTGAAATAGCAACTGGCTGCAAAATGAAGGCATGAATGAAAGATATCACTTTTAGTAACTCTATCAATACGCTCTCCCATATTTTTCAGATTATTTTGACTTTAGATCTTCATGCTGTATCTGTTTTTTGAGGTTATGTTTCAGCAATCACATTTCAACCTATGCTGGGAAGTTGTTGATGTGTTTTACTGGAACTTTATGAGCTTTGTCTCTCAAATTAACTTAAACCAGGACCATCTGAGGTCAAATGCGTTTAGCTTGCTTTAATTTGCTAAAATAAATGAATAAATAAATGTGCCAGACCATCTACATAAAGCCAGGATAAGTGAAAAACAATACCCTATCTCCACATTTGAAGAGCACATTTTCTTCTGCTGTTGTGGTACTACTGAGCAGGCACAAACCAGATGTTGGTGTAGCAGAAGAGGAGGACTACACTTCTCTACATGGGAAGGGGCTGGGACCATCTCACCTCCATTTTAGGTGGTAATGTAATGGAAAAGCAAATGGACACTGGTTATGCAGTGGTCATATTTTGCTTGTACAGGAGTAGGAAAGTTCCCGCAGCACTCACGGCCTGGGAGTTAGCCTTGGCTGGCTTTAGCCTTGTGCTGCTGGTGGCACACAAGCACAAGCATCCCGGGCAGAGAAAATTCGTCTGAACCAGCAGTGCTTTGGGTTGGACAAATAATCTGCTATTTTTACTGTAATGACAAAACTACCAAGGATGAGTTCCCCCAAACATTCTGCCTGCTACTCAGAGGAAAGAAACATCAAGTCCAGTACACAGTTACTCAAGCCCAATGCTTCACGAGTACAGGCAAATTTCCATCCTCAAGAATGAAAAAGTCCTTCCATCCTTTGCTTTTACAGTTTAAAGATTGCCAAAAGGGTGGCCAACCCTCAAGGCCTCTAATATGCACGTTTATGCATGAATCTGGGGACAGAGATTGGGTTGATCTCATTCTCTTGTAGGGTAAATAAAGACATTTCCATCTACAACTTCATAAGGAAAAAGCAATGAAATCTACAAGCTGCTAATCTTCACAAAGTTAAATTTCAGTGGAAAAATTCATAGCAATAGCAATGAAAAAAAGAACTACATAGAAAAAGTTACAGAAATTGAATTGGGCTTTTATAGGGAAAAAAAAAAAA
>CM021775.1:20062623-20075329 GCA_011076525.1 Nettapus auritus | reverse complement strand
AAAATCATTATATCTCCCTCTTTGATTGCCAGAGATAGAAACAGTCACCAGAATTCACAGCTGGGTTCTGGATTCTTTCTTTTCTTCTTTTTTGCCCTCCAGGGTAATACCTCTGACCAGAGGGAAATAAGTGGCTGTTGCATATTCTGCTCAGGGGGGTGCTGAAACACTGTGAACACACACTGTGCTGAAACAACAGATGAAGTGCTGGGTAAAGGAGAAGGAGACTTGCTCTGTGAAGAACTGAAGTGGTTTTTCCCTTTCTGCAAAAGATAAAGGGCTACCACCATCACAATCACCAGCATGACTGCATCCACACCACAGCACCAGCTCACTTCCAGTATTCCCTGTGGTTCATTTGACCATCCGACGACTGCCCCTTGCTAAGAACAGAAGATGCGCTGCTAAGATGTGACTAATGGTACAACTTGCCCTCAAGCCTTATTTACTCCATTTTTACCAATGCTATGGAAAAAGCCAAAGACTATCCTGCCCATCTGGACCTTGTAGGCTGCTACAGCCAACAGCTGGATATGCCCAGGACATAACGTCTGGCAACTGCTTCCACCAGCAGCATGCAAGGAGTACAGACACAAAGTACTGGGCTCCTGGAGCAAGCAGGAATAATGTGCCCAACAGCTACTCCTGAAATGCCTCAGGCACCATGAATCATGGAAAAAAAAATGGTCAGTTTTAGCTAGAATGTAAACTGCTAGCCAACAGCTTGAGATCTCACCAGACAGCTATTTAATCTTTGCCCATAAGCAGCTACCATTAAATAAGCAATTCATTTCTGGATGACGTTATCTAGTGAGGATGTATCAAAGTGTAGCCCAATATGTAGTACTGATTTTAAACAAATTTTAAACAAAATCCACAAAGCACGGGTGGAGCTAACAACCTCGTATGTGCCAGGATAGAAGCAAACTCCTTCTGCCCACCCGCAAACCAAGTTCAAGACTGCGTAACTCCATACAGAGAATGTCATTTATTAATTCAATGAACTTTAATAAATCAGACAATATAAAATGCACCTAGAAGGATTCAGTTCTGCATTGCCTCTCCCAAGACTTACTTTTTAAGGGCTATCAAAATTTCACATCACTGCCTTGTGAAAAGTAAGTACACAATAAGTTAATTTGTATTGTCACTATGCAGTACAACTGTGGTAAAGAGCACATTCATTTTTAATCTAGTATGAATAATATATAAATATGTATACAGAGTGAGGGTCATAGGAAAGCAAGTGGTACATTGTTTACAGCAGAAGTAGTACAAAAACTAGATATTATTTTCACTTGCAAAGATAACAATATCTGCAGTTTGCTTGTAACTAAGGGGTGAAGGATAATGCCCATTTCTCTTAGGTAGCCCATCTATTAATTATAGCTCAAAAACTTGTTGTGGGCAGCAGGCTCTTAAAATAACCCTTCCTAGATAAGTTGGCAATAAATTTATAACGTTTTATCTAGCAGTGGTTGGCAGGTTCTTTCTTAGCATGCTATAGGTCATATATATTTTACCCAGTATATATCTTCCAATAAAATTATATGAAAGCCCTTTAAAAAAAAAATCTTGATAATTCAGGAGGTAACATGCAATGCATTGCATTTGTAGTGAAGAGAATTAGGTTAAAGGTGGGCCAACAAAGGGAACAAATTATGGTACAACTTTCTCAGATCAAAAATCAAAAAGTGCAGATAGACGACAGCATAATATTTGCAGCTGAAATAATCCCGTTACAGAGTAACATGCTACGAAGTATGCAACTAAGTGTGTGAAGGGACTTCGTAATCCCCTGGACCGAAGCTGAGATACTAAGAAAATGGAATTTGCACAAAATAATATTAATAAAATAGTTAAAATGACAACAATAGTAGCTGGACTCCAAGAACTGTAAGTTTTAGGTGGGGCAAACTGCCCCAGAAGGGGTGATTACCTTCAGCACCTGCTGAAGCCAGTCCTCTGAAAGTGATCCAAACCTAGGGTTAAGCCCAGAAAGGTCGGCAGTCCTGAGATGGTTTGGGCTGTCCCTACTTTTAACTGTACTCTGGAGAGAGCAAGGAGCTTGGACTGGACATACTTTCTGGGCAGAACAGAGAACCTTGCTCTGGGATTAGTATATAGAAAAGTCCCCCAGTGTTTGAAACTAGTCCATCTTAAATATACATATATATGCTGCTTTGTTAATTTAGACTTTGAGAAGAAAAGTTTCTTTCTTTCAAGTTTGTGATCTGATATGTTGCTTTGTGACACATCACGTCAGCCTGCATCAGTCACATCGCGTTAGGTTTCATAACATGGCATGACTGATGCAGCGCAACACAGTGCTTCAACCAAATGGAGTCAGAAATGCAGGTTTTGAGAAAGCCATGGATCTTAAAGTCTGGTTTTTATGACCATTTAAGGGAAAATGCACTTAAAGCCGGAGTCTGGGATTTAAACAAAGCTGCTACCTATTACTGAGTCGTTAGGGATTCAAATATTTGCCAAACCTATTTTGTTTTGTCTTATCTTTAAAACTCAAAAACTGTACTGTTGAAAAACATAAAAACTCAATATCAACATAATCCAAATCTTACTGTAATCCAAACTGCTAATAGTTTCTGATTTATTAACTTTGATATGGATCCATTATTTAAGATTAGCACAAAGGAATACACGATGGATATAAATACACAAAGGATAAATGATGGAGAGAGAAAGAGCGATGAATGCTAAAGTCTTTTTCATTAAAAAAAAAAAATCATTTACATGGTCAAGCTGCATTAATTTTCTTCTAAAAATATTTGATCAGCATCCAAATTCTATAAAAAATTCTGCAAAGAAACATCGTATTTTCGTGGTATTACAGGCACATATGTAGGGGTTTGCACTAAAACATAAAAATGGGCATTGGACTAGTCACATGAATAAGATCAGGAATTTATTCCAGATTGTTAGAAGTGTACTAATCACAGCAAAATCATGGCTTTCTCCCAAAGCAGCAAGAAAACTGTAATTTGAAAGAAAAACGCCAATAATACATCACACACAAGCCGTCTGTTTTCCCCACTACACCACTTTTTATTATATTGCATATGTGTACATATATACACACAGATACACACATACAGACACACAGACACACAATTCAATGCATAAATTTAGGGAAAAAGCAGAAGAGCAATAAAATGATGAATAGAAAACAAATGCTATGCAATGTACTATAAGTTATAATTAAGTCCTGAATAAAATGTGTTTCTTAGATATGACATTTGTTCCCTTAAATGCAAAAATGCCTATGATCATCTGACAATGTTTTTCCTTAGATGGCCAATGGCTATAGCATTTACTGGGACACAATATAGCAAACTCATTTCAGATTTCTTTGCTTAGTTTAAGAATATCCTTGTGGTGAAAATCAGAAACAACAGCCATTAGCTCTTTAAAGCAAATAAATGACTTTCTCACTAAGAAATACTTGAAAAGCCCTAAAGGTCTCACTTTCTTGGAGACAGATCTCTTCAGTTCAGATGTTGGACACTGGAGGTCTGCACATGCCCCTGGACTGCTGTAGCAATCCCAAACAGCCAGGACTGTACTGGGCTATGGCTGGGCACTCCTGGCAGGATTGGCTGCAGTGCGACAGGATGGATGGCAGTGAGATGCCCTGTCCAAAAAAGTCACTGGTGAAGGGGTCCTTGTAACCACACATCTGCTCCACTCCAAGGTCAACAAGCTGCACGCAAACCTGCATTGAACCCAACCCCCAAAAAAAGAACTGCTTTAAATATTTTTTCCTATGTAAATTTGTGTCTGAGGCACAATCACCTTTCAACAGAAGAACTGCATGTTGCCACAGAAATAGTAACTGGCAAACATGGCCACGTGCTTTCCACAAAACAAGTCCAAAAGACTTTGAGCCACTCCAAAGCCCCAGCAATGAGGGTTGGGCTGAGGTCATGGCTTTCTCAGACCAGAACCGCTGACTCCAAGGCACCTTGGTGAGTACTGCTGTGTTAAAGTAACGCTATCATAGCATAATAACAAGCATTTGCAAAGGGAGAACTATTTTCATTTAAATCTTGGCTAGTGAGATTTCCTTTTTTTAACATATAAATTTTCATAAATACATTTACTATCCACAGTTAGTGTCCCAAACCCTGTCTGTATTACCCAGGAGAGCAGAATGGCTCTAAAGCAGCTATCTGATCTGGAGCATAAGAGTATGGATGGGAAAATGCCGAATAAATATATTTGTCCAATAGACAATAATGACTCTGAGAGCCATTCCATTTTATTGGTCTCAAAATATGCATTTTATGAAACTCCCAAAATACCAGACAGATTAAAGTACGTTCAATCAGATTCATATATGTAATAAAAGTTTTTATAAAACAATTCAAAAGTATACATTTATTTACACACAGGTCCAGGACCAACCAACATGGTCTTCTGGGAAAATTATAATACTCTGTGAAGTTTATATGCTTATTGGATTACCAAAATCAACAAACAAACAAACAAAAAAAGGAAATTAAGTTTTAAAAACTCCTTATTTTATGTTGACAAGGAAAAACTGTACAAGCTAAAAGCATTTTCTAAGGCTTTTTTGATGATTTACTGTAGAAGTATATACAGAAAAGCATAAATATCTGCATTTTAGGAAGGCCTAGGAACATTTTCAGCTGCCAAAGGTAAGGCTTTGAGTTGTGTGTTTGCTGCAGGACACCTAAAGCAGCCCACTTACCACCATCCATTCAAGTAGGGTCCATCATTAATCACGGTTTCAATTCTACAGATAGTCCCAAAAATAACTGGAATAAATGTTTGTTATCAGAGGCACCAGAGTAGAACTCATCCCATATTACCTAGACACTTAACAGAGAAACCTGGTTACCTGAATTCCCCCTAGTGAATTCAGAGCAAAGGCTTCCAGGGCAGCTCAGGTCTGAAAGCATGAACTACCACCTGGAGAAACCTTTTTCTCTCTGCAAGTTACAGAGAAGACCTTAACTAGGAAAAGATAATTTAGGGCTTAAGATCGTGGCAAAACAAAGCCACCAGCTTCATCCTAAATAAAAGCATTAAGGATGTTTGGAAAGAAATGCCCTAAAACTACTTCGTTTCATCCACCTGTGAAGTCCCCTGTAGGGAGCAGTGAGGTGCATGGCACTGTCCCCAGGTCATCCCATAGCTCAGAGCAACCACGTTGCCCCTCTGCACTTGTGTGCTGCTGGGGAGGAGCAGAGAGCAGCACCCTCTGTCCCCCAGGTGTCTGTGGTTCTGGGGTGGTAAAGGACTGAACCAGCACTGGCTGTAGAAGAGCTGGAGCATAAAAAGACTTCATCTGTAAACACAAACAAACACGCCAACCCCTCCATTCACTGAAGCAGATTAGACTCTCAGATACCTATGTGGCTTGCTTGAAATATGATCAAAGGTGGAGTCTGTTCTTGATTTAGTATATTATATAGAACTTATACAGAATAGCTATTTCAACTTACTGATGAATATACCGAAGTGTTTAATGATGAAAGGGAAAAGCAAAAGTTGATGCTAAACTCTGTCTTTAGACTGTATTAAAAGATTAAGTTAATTTTACACATTACCCCAAAATCAAAAATTGCATTTAAAGTAACAGTCCAATTCCTGTCTTAGTGAGATTACACTCACTAATTGTCATACACTGAATTTATTTTAAATCAAAAGAGAGGGGAGAAAACCACAAAAACTTGATATGCAAACCAGCCAAAGGTAGATGGGTATGGCACAGAGGCTAACGACCACATGGACACTCGTAATAAAGACTAACAAGTAGAAACTCTCCTTCAAACACATGCTTTAAACTTATTAAACAAATTGGTCTTAAAATTATGGAAAACATCACTAATTTAACACTAATGCTTTGTTATGTATAGCATGGAAATTATTTCTGTTTGGACTTAAACTGAGGAACTTGCTGGCCCTTTGCAGTACACTAAATACAAGACAATTACAAAAGAGCTTAAGTCACCGAAGGTATAATGGAGACTTGCAATTCTGAGGAAAAACAAACATTTTACATTTCTTGAAAAGCTGAAAAAATTGCAGGCTTGTTCAGCTCCAGACACTAAACAGAAACTTTGCTTCTTTTTCAGGGGAGTAAGATTGTCACACAGCAACTTTTGACATAGAAGGGAAGGGGGCGGGAAGGAACACTACCAGCCAAAAGGTTCTTAAACAAATATGAAACATTATGTGAACCTTGTAAAGCCAGAATTCCCCTGAAAAACAGCTTCAGACTTTGCTCTCTACAGACTCGCCCATGATGAGCGGGTGGCCGTGCCCAGCAGCACCAGCCTGGTTCTGGCCGTGACAACATGAGTTACGAGCCCGGTGCCTCAGCGCGCTCCAAACAAGGTTAGTGGGAATGTTGTCATTGATTGATCTTCAAATGTCAGACTATCATTGTCCCGTGCTTTGGTAAATTTAATTACATTTAATTTTTCATATTTATTTACTTTGTTTTATACACATAAGTGGAGGACAGAGCTCTTATCAAGGGCACTCGGTACCTGTTGAAAATAGCAGGCCACGATGAATTCTGACTGAATTTATAATGGCAATGGTTACAATTCAGAAACTCTTCAATCGCAATCTGCTTCCTAACCCTAAAATCACATTTGGCCCAAACCACAAGCATTAGCCTGCAGCTCTTGCAGTATCTATTTTGTGTTTCCCCTGAGCCCAGAGGCACCTGGGCCCAGGAGCAAGCAACTTGCAGCTCCCGACGGCCTTCCTCCTCCCCACCTCCCATCCCATGCAGGCTGCAGGTCTTGGAGGTAAGCAGCAGGTTGCTCTTTAAGTTTAAGAAACCTCGAGCTCGTTTCTTTATCAAAATTACATCTTCAGAGTCCTACTTTTTCTTTACTTTCATATTTCAATTAATTGCGGTCTATTCGCTCCTTGATGTGTTTTAATCATGTTAATAACAGCGCGTTCACATTCTAACCCCTTGAGCAAAATATCTTGGTTTTCCTACTAGGTCATTCACAAGTTTTGTTTGACGTTCCATCATATTGTTTAATTGTCTCAGTAAATATTTATTATTTCAGGAAGTATTTAGGACTTCTAGTATGAAGCTCTATTTTGATTTAATGTAGCTATGATATAAATGTTGTACTGGTGGCACTGGGATTTTCATGTAGCTCAGAGTTGCTAATAGGAAAGGCCTTGCCAGTGATTATATTTCGCTACCAAATAGCCTTTATTCTGCCTAGCAATTCATAAATGCAATATCATTTTCTTTTTCACTCTAGGCAACTGTCTTGAGCTTATTTATTTTATTTGGTGGAATGGAATTTAAAAAAAAAAAATCCCAGACTCAGCTTTCTAAAATTTTGTCATGTCCTCAGCTGGCTTGAAACAGGGCACTGCACAGTCTGCCCCATGTGAATGGCTGCCCCCAAATGCACAGAAAGGCAAAAACCAGGAACGCTCCACTAGTCCCATGTCCCACCAGTCACCTAAACCAGAAGCACAGTAAGGCACGTGCTATTAAGTTTGCTGAAGAGGGACATGAAGATGGAATGATTGCTTTCTGCAGGTATGATGCCATGTAGGATGAACATGTTCTCCTTTAATTGCAGTTGTTATGTAACTTGAGTAATTTAGGTGGTATTTTGTGACATTATAGCTTGTCACGAAACTCATGACTCTCTATCTACGACATGTTAGTAAAGAGATTGAGGTAATACAAACCACTTTAAGTAAATAAATACCCAGCTCACTAATAGCTAATCCTTCAAGTTGCCCTAAGTGGCTCATGGCCCCACTCCTCATTCTGCTGAACTGTCCCCAAGACCCACCCGTGGGGTTTTGTCCACCTGGCCTGCAGCACGCCTGACAGACAGACAGGTTGTGCCTTGCCAGGTGCACCTCATAAGTAGGTGAACAAGTGGAACACATGCACTCGCACAAATAACATTTATTTTTATCATATCCTGTTCAATGAATCAGATGCTTAAACTGTAAAAATTAAGTCTGCAAAGGATAAATTGAGCATTAACTTTTCTGGACCTCTCCCTCTGCAAAGTACTGTTGAGGTTGTCACAGAAAAAGTGCTTTTTTTATTAAGTCACAAAGGAAATGTTTTCTCCCCTTCTCCTTTTCTTTTCTTTAAAAGGCTCTCTAAAATGAAAGGTGTCAGACTTTGCTTTTTCTTCTTGGCATGATCCAGAATGTATGGCTGAGGAATGACAGATGTCTGCAACCAGCTGCAATGAAGCATGCTAAAGTTTCAGTCTAATCCACTTATTTCACTGCAGTCACGTAAACCAAAACAAATGGGCAGTGCCTTACATTATAAAAACACAGCAGCATTACTTTGTTGCATAATGTAGCTGATACGCCATCTTTTTATCATTTTTCCTACTGCAGAAAGAATTCACCTCTTTATTAAAAACAGCCCCTGAAAGTTCTCCTATTCTGCTCTCCTCTATTTTTTTCTTTTAGTGTCACAGCAGTCTTGCGATGCCCCATGCATTACTCAATACACTGCTATTAGAAGAGTACAGTAATATTTTTCTAGGGAAGACTGCTTTTGCTTTTAAAAAAGGCAATCTCATTCAAAAGCAATGAGGTCTGATTCTGTTCTCACATCCTCTTCACAACCCTGCAATTTTAACACATATGAGCGGGTCTGACCAAGGTCACGACTGGACCTGCCACCACACTCGCACACTCAGCAGCAGAACGCTTGTCGCACTCCTGCCCTCGATGGATTAAAAAAAAATAAAAATAAAATAAATAAATAAATAAATAAATTCCCCTTCTGCCTTTCAGTGATCACACCGGCACTGCCGGCAGGTAGGCAGCCAACAACCTGGATCTACTGGGGTCACCTCATGCAGGAAAAAAGGCGCTCACCTTAGAAGGTAGGCGCAGGGAGCCCCCCATCCCCACGAGGCCCTGTGGAGCAGCGAGCGGTAAGCGAACATAGCACTGCTTCCCGCAGAGGGAGACCCTGCCTCTCCCCACCGTGTATTGCGGCAACCTTTTGAACCCTCCCTCCTTTAATCCTTGTAAGGAAAGAGAAATGGTAAGGAGGGATGTGGTTCTCCCCCTGCCAGCAGTTTCAACAGCTGTGAAGCACTCTTTCAGCACAATTCATAAAAAAGATGTGTTGGATTTCGCCTATGGCAGAATGGCGTACAATTTCTGGCCCTTCAGGCTAAAACAATAAATGCAAAGAGGAAAATTTGAGATTTCCCCCCTTAAACTTCCCACAACAACCTCAGCAAAACCACATGACTTGTCTTGTACAATCTCCCTGGTGTTTTCAGTGCTACTTTGGCAGGAAATCAGAATTACTGTTATATAAATTCCATCTGATGCCAGAGCTACCATCTGTGAGTAAAACTGCTTCACCTACGTCTGCCGGCAAAGCCACTCTCCCAGAGACAAGGGAGAAGGGAAAAAAAATTTGATTAATTTGCAGAATGCTTGTGATTTGCTCATATATTATTATAACTGCTCATCAGCACATGACAAATTCCCAGCACTCTGCACAGGAACCCGTTCAGTTTCAGCAGTTTTTTGCGTCGGCACCTGACAGACTGCAGAGCCACTAATGACTTTCAGATGCTTACAAACAGTAATTCTATCTTCAGAATAAAAAGAAAAATACGTAGGAAGAAAAGAACGGAGTTAGTCTATTCCATTTCCTTCCTGTATATCAACATGATTTAACTCTTCGGGGCAGCCGCGGTTCCAAGATCACAACACGGCTGCTACTTGTCTGTAGGAGACAAAGACTGCCAGTCCCGGGGGGCAAGGTGAAAGCAAATGCCGGTCTCCAAAGGCTCTCGCTGCGCCAGCTCTGCCAAGAGCGAGATACAAAGCAGGTACTCCGGGAAAAGGCACACCTACTCCAAAATCAAGTCCAGGCTCTCCTCAAGGCTTCTGAATTCTACATATATATTCATATTTTAATACTTCTGATAACCTTTTGCATTTTCAGGGAACGCATCTGCTTCCTAACTGCAGTAGAAATGTCCGTCCGTGTCCCCCCCCCCCCCCCCCCTTTAAAACTATGATTATGCTTTCTGAAGCACTGTCTGTGTGCTTGATTGCCTGTTTTAGATTAGAGATTTTAGCAAGGAAACAAAGACTTCAGAGTGCACATCAGTCCTGCATATGAGAAACCACAGAAGGAATAAGCAATAAAATGTGATGCACCATCTGTCCACAAACAATAACCTGGATGTTCTGAAGGCTTACAAATTATTTAGCACACAACCTCACCGAATTATAGGACCCTTAAATAGAGCAATAGACTAGGCATGAGAACCTCTTTGATGTCCTTTTGTGCCTTTTTTTTTTCTCTCCACACTCAGCCCTCGACTGATTGCTAACATTTGAGGTATTTCTCAATGACTGTTGGAGCAAGTTGATTTTTATTAAGTAGCTCTCCATAGAATATTTTGCCACAGACTTAAGCAGTGGGGTACACACCACCTCTCTGGCCCTAGCCTGCTGCAAACAGATTGTTAATCAAAAGATAGTCTAAAAGACTAGTCAGTGGGGAAATTCAGTCCTAAGGGCAAAATTCTGCCCTCAGTATTCATGCGCAGCTTCCACTGGCTTCCACTGGGTCACGCGGGAACGCACAGGAAGGAATCTGACTTTATTAAGTACTAGATGGTTTTTGACTGGCCTCTTGTAAAACAAACCTTTAACAAAAAATCTTTTTTGTTGTTTTGTTTTTTCTTTTTTTTTTTTTTTTGGCAAAATCATATCCTGTTCCAATTAAAAATAAAAATGACATTTTTCTTAGCTGTCATACTGAAGCACAGTGATCTTGCATGCAAAATGCATTAGCAGCTGAGCACACTTCAGGTATTGTAAACTGGAGTATGTCAAAGCTACTGGATCCCCACAGAAACCTGGCATCCCTCCATACTGTGCAGATATACCAAAAGCGAGACATTCAGATATCTGCACCTGTGACAGAGGATTTGGCTTCACCATATTTAACTGTGAGATCATGGCAAAAATAACAATAATGATAATTTAAATTCAAAAAATAAAAACATAAAAAATAGAAAATTACATTTCTGTTTTTGAACCTACAGTGAACTGCAGAATTTGTAGATCTACTGCTTCACTCATTTTGTCTCTACGTTATAAATTCCTGACTTTTTAGTGAGCACTAGCATTTATTTTACTAGTCAAAGCGTAACTTTAGACCCATACTCTGATACAAATCAGCACCCCTTAAAACCATCCACTTCATTTTACAAAAGAAGAGCTTTGCTACCATTTGTTAACAAACTGCCTTAAATATTCCATTTACTTTGGCTTAACAGATTTTTTTTTTTTTTTTTTTTTTTCTGCAGATTTTCTTAACACTACATTTCCCAAGCTGGTTCACAGCTGACAAACATCCAGACCCACCTACCCACGGTCTTCTTAGTGTGTCCTTTACTCTATTGTCCAGTTTGCAGACCAAAATCCAAATAAAAATAAAAAATAGATGTTAGAAGACAGAATGTTTTTATCCTATTCTCTGACAAACAGGGGCCAAAAGGGACATAGCTGTATAATTAACTTTAGATGTGCTTAATGTAACTCCATTATCATTGATGAGTCTTATGGAAAGAGACTGAGAGGGAAACGTGCCTTCTAGAGTTTCATTGTGGAGCCAGCACTATCAAAGAATATTTCAGTATTTAGGCCCTGATTCAGCAAATTACTGAAGGTTATGCATAATATAAAGCCTGTAAGTCATCCCGCAGACCCGTGTGGGAATGCACACAGGCTCGTATGGTGAACGAGCGTAAGTTGCCTCTGAACCAAGACCTCGTCAAACTAACCCTTACTTACAAAGATTCATAAAACATAAATGAAGATTGTCTTGGGGCTAAAAGCTGACACACGGCATTGTTTCATTTTGAACCCGCATTCCTTTTGTATTTATTCTTGCATTTATCTTTATGTGGTATTGGTTCCTGGTGCAGAAGGACAGAGGGCCCTGAGGAGGACACCAGCCCCATCACCTGTACCGGCAGCAGGAGGCCATTGGCTGCTAATTGGGAGGGCAGCAATTCTAACGTCAGCATGGGTCCCCCTGAGCCCAGCTGGTTGTCACATAGACCAACAAACACTGCGACTGGCCAGCATGAGCAGGGCTCAGACCCGGAGCTGAGGGATGGCGTTAGATCTCACCCAACCACCTCATCAACAGTGATGGCACGCAGCAAAGGCCACAGGATCAATATGTACCAAATCCACTGGATAGTAAAGAAAATATATAAATATATAAAACATAATATACAGAGGACAGTAATATACATTACTGAGGGTGTTTTTGTTGTTGTTGTTGTTGTTGTTTTTTTTCCCTCCATAAAATTGTAAAACTCCATGATAATGAAGTTTCCCTAGGCAATGGGACACAAATTATGTGTTGTTTTTTGTTGTTGTTGTTCAGGTATTTTTTTATGATTTGGAGTAAAAGCGATCCTCATCTATCTCTGCAGAAACAAAGCCAAGTGCAGTGTGTCATGCACATAGGTAGCAAAAAGAAGAAAACGTCTGTGCCACCGCTGCCTAGCAGTGCTGCCAAACCCTGCTGCCTATGGGAGAGCCGCTCCATCTCGAGCAAACTTGATCGACTTCCATCAGCTTCTAGGAAAGGTTTACTTGTAAGAAATCAAAGTCAGGCTCTGGGCTTTCAAGCAAA
>CM021775.1:20057623-20060123 GCA_011076525.1 Nettapus auritus | reverse complement strand
ATGTGTTTTGTAATAAAATTCCTAAATCTTCAAAGGGAGCTATTTTTTTTCTTTCACTGCCACCTTCAGGAAAATAAAAAATAAATAAATAAAAAAGGAAAGGAAAGAAAAAAAATCTTAGGCTGACAAAAAAAAAAAAAATCAAATAGAAGAGAGAAAACTCGCTTTGTATTTGCACGTAGAATTCGCGGGCTGCAGCTCACACTCCTGAAATTACACGCACAGATTTATACAAATGCATAAGACGCAGCGGGAAATGAGCCAGCGTGAGCAAGAGCTGGAGCTGAGAGGAGTGCAGGAGCAAAATGAAGGGGAACTTTTAAAGGTTCCTCATTGATTTAGGGAATTATTAATAAAAAGGGAAGAAAGTTCGCTCGAGACTGCTTTGTAGTTGCAGAAGATGCCACAGGCTAGCATTTCGATACCAAAGAATATGCCGTTCTGCTACATTATTTATTTTTAAAGACACAGATCTCCTAGCTATGTTGGAGTCATTGCTTTTGAGAAAAAGAAAAACAAATTAAGATTAATGTTCTACACAGCTCCTGATAGCAGTAAATATTTGATCAGAACAATTCACATTTAAATGTTGACACGTTAAAGATCATATTTTGGAAGAAATATTGCTTCTTCATGTCTTAACCACAGCTTTCCCTTCTTGTCCCCTTCCCCCTTTGTCCTCTTGGAAGAACCAAGTACACCACAGATATATATATATACACACTGAGTACACACAACATAGCAACATATTTCCCAACCATGAAAAAAAAAAAAAAAAAAAAAAAGGGTCAAAAATAACTCTGCTTCTTTGCTTTGAAGAAAAACCACATGTACTGTACAGGTCACATATGCTCTGCAATTCTGCTGCCTTTTTCCTCAAGCAGCTTTCCCGATGGAATGGGCTGCATGGTTTAGCGATGCCCGGGGCAGACCAAGCCCGGCTGCTATGCCTTTGGGTTCGCCACAGTCCTGGACATCACGGGAACTGGCTGGTGGGCCTGCCGGCTGCCCTACCTGCTAAGCTGGGATGTGAACACAAAGCCATCTCTTACAGCGGCTTCCTCACACACGTATGAGCATGAAGCACCAGGTGGGCAGCCCAAGCCCAGCTACTCATCAAGCATGTTGAACACCGACCTGCAAGGCTTCACTTGACTCAATGCAAAACCTTTAGCTGGCCCCAGGACTGTCAGCACCACAAGTCTTCTGGCAAAACCTGCCACTACCTGTGCATCAGAAGGGAGCCGTGTTACATGTAGCCCCCAGTCGCACTTGTTGGCCAAGTGGCCTGCAGTAATGAGCATTGAAGTTCGGTTGGTGCTCCTCAATATCAGAGATGTTTAGGGTGGAGAAGCTCTAGATTTTGGCCACATATGTTAAATAAAATAATAGATGGAGAAAATAATAAATAAATAAATAAATAATAATCGCAAGAATTATCCTAAATAAACCTGCAAAGGCTTCCTTCAGTGATTACTGCCTTCCAGCCCTGAGTGTGCGTGGGACTGCTTGGGCTTAACAGGCACCAGGAATGAGAGTGGCTCCTGTTGGCAACCTCGATGCTGGGGGAAGGCAGGGATATAAGAGGAAATATGTCCACAGGGCTACACAGGACACCATTTGGTTGAGAAACAGCACATCCCCAAAGAAGTGAAACTATATTATGTGGCATACGGTACCTTTTATGAAGCTGCTTTTTAATTTTGATGGCTCCTTGCACAGAGAATACACATGCTAGACCAGGTTTGAAAGAAACACACAGAACAAACCGTACTCGGGGCTACTGTACGATAAATGCAATATTCATCTCACACACTGTGTGCACAATGAGAAGCCTTGTTGGTACAAGACTATAAATATTCTAAGAAGCATTTCCCAGATTTCCATTTAGGAATCCTAATTATGAACAAATGTCCTTAATCTGCCCACTTCATACATCTGAAATTTAAGACAGGTTGAATCCATGATCACCACTCTAATTAGCCCAAACAAAAGGTTCCACACATGAGAAGTATTATTCTAATGTATGCATCTTAACAGCAATTGATCAAATATTGTAAAGCTATAACTGGTTTTCATAAATAAAATATCCTCACATCCTCAGAAGTGTTAACAACAGACATTATGAAATCCATTATTTTTATTTTTCCCAAAAAAGCACACACTTGGCTTACACACAAGTTGGACCTGTCTCTCTGTAAGGTTATTTCAGGATTTCTAGGGATACATCTCTAATGCCAGTAAATTCACAACTGTGTAAAATTGGCCTATCATAGTGATTAATTGGGCTAACTTAATCTATACCTGCAAATTAAGTAATTGCACACACAAATATCCAATTTAGCATGTGCATGCAGTTGTCTAATTTGCACATACAATCATACTCTTTGGGTAAATGAGGTACACAATAATGAACACTTTTTCTGCCCTTGTCTGCATTCATAAATTCTCTGAAAATAAAATAAAATAAAATAAAATAAAATAAAATAAAATAAAATAA
>CM021775.1:19990536-20056114 GCA_011076525.1 Nettapus auritus | reverse complement strand
TGAGCATTTTTGTAGCTTGTCTCCAAAGCCATTCAAACAATCATGTCTTTGTAAGGCCAATACAGCCATGGAAGTGGAGACCATGCCAGCATGAGCTTCAGCAGGCTCTGCTGAGACCTGCAGGATCGCACTAACACCACAGCCAACAAATGCATGTTCTTCAAGTACACATTCCCCACAGGCATTGCGCTGTTTTAAGAGGTCCTGTAGCTCAGCAGTGAAATGTATAGCCCTTCTTTAAGTGTGACTTGTGTACTCACATTGGTCTTTAATTAAATTCCTTCTATGTGATTGTGTCCAATGCCCTGAGTCACAAATTGGTACAGAGGGATGTGGTAACTGTCCTGCCACCACATATCTGCTCGTTAACCACAGCCTCTGTGTGTGCTAGCAGCAGGCTCTGTGAGTAGCCAGATTTTCCAACATGCAACTGATTTTAAAAATAAATTTAAAAAAACAAACAAACAAACAAAAAAAAAAAAAAAACAGGCCCAAGAACTGGACGGTTCAGGACTCACCATTAAATACCCCTTTGATAATAATCTGTAGTGTTTTTCAACAGCAAGTGTTGAACCGATTTTGGAAAGGGGTTGGATGCTGTATTGCACTATGCATCTGGTTTGTAAAGCAGCGCTGGAGGTGAGCAGCACTCCTGGGGTCACGCCAGGAGGCGGTGGCAGCCAGGAACAAAAGCTGAGGTGCTGGAGTTTAGTGAAGCACTGAATCCACATTTCCAATGTCAGAGCTCCCTACTAGATGGGCAATTTTTAATCCATTCAATATGCACCATATATTAATTTCCAAATATTAATTTGGAACCGTTCATTAATTTGGAATCAGTGTACTTGTAGTAATCAAAATGTCACATTGCAGAGAAGCAAAAGCATACCGAAGTCTGCTACCTCAACCTTGCTACTTTTACCAAACTGACTTAAAATCCCATAAAAAAAAAATCACACCAAATGTGACAAGATTTGTTTCTGGAAATATATATTGATTGGCATTAATTATGCTTTCCACTATTCTTTATTAAATGAGTCCAAGCTGATCTATTTCATTATTTTCCCTAGACAGAAGGAAGCTTGTTAATTATTTTAGGTCACAAGATTGCCTTACTTCCAGCTTTCTGAAAGTTCATCTTCCAAAACTTAATAAAAGCCATACTTAATTGAAGTCTCTACTTTGGTCTATTTATTAAAATGCTTCGACTAGCAACATATTTCTTTGTTTCCTAAATGCTAAAGGCCCGGCCACCATCTCATACTTACGAAGAGCGCTTGCCCTCAGCACTGCACATACACATAAGGCATATGGAGCGCGATACATAGTAACATGTATGAAGTACTTCACTGTGTATTTAACCATTCAAAAGACTTGGATAGCTCAGATCTAGGTCCACCAATATGTGTGGTATGTATTGGTGGACCTAGATACCAGCCTAGA
The DNA here is from genome assembly GCA_011076525.1 of Nettapus auritus. NCBI lineage: Eukaryota > Metazoa > Chordata > Aves > Anseriformes > Anatidae > Nettapus > Nettapus auritus. The sequence goes on along the minus strand of CM021775.1, from coordinate 20,054,671 downwards.
CCGACTGGGGAGAACTTGAGGAGAGGTGTGGGAGGCAGTAGGCAGGCAGAGCAGCCGCCAGGAAGGACTGCCCTGATGGCAGCACGTGCCACCCATCTGGGATCTGAGAGCAAATGCTTGTTCTCCCTGCAGCTGACACAGACATTAACAGGCTGCCACTCACTTTGATGAGAAGCACAGCCAGCGCTGTCTTTTCCCTGTGAAACAACAGGGCCATGCTGCCCCGGTGACCATGCTGACCCTCTCGTGTCAGAGCTGGCAGGGTCCAGCTGCGAGCCCCGACCTCTTCCCAGGGCCCGCAGGCTGCTGCTGACCACACTCTGAGAGCAGCACTCTACACCTCTGGGTTTAGCGTCAATAAAAGCTACCTGAATAAGTGTTTTTCCCTTTTCCCCATAAGACTAGCTGGAAAGCATGCGGGAAGACTTCCATTGCCTCCCTCCTTTCGATTTTTACTATTTTTTCCCTCTCCTTCTTTCCCCTCTTATCTATTTCCAGATAAGATCTCTGGTCCCCTTGGAGTGATTATGGACTGTGCCTTATACTAGGTTGTCCTGGTTTCAGTTAGGACAGAGTTAATTTTCCTCCCAGTAGCTGGTAGAGTGCTGTGTTTTGGATGAGGATGAGCAGAGTGCTGATAACACGCCGATGTTTTGGTTGTTGCAGAGCAGTGCTTGTACCAAGCCAAGGACTTTTCCGCTCCTTGCTCTGTCCTGCCAGCGGGCAGGCTGGGGGTGCAGCAGGAGCTGGGAGGGGACAGACCCAGGACAGCTGACCCAAACTGGCCAAAGGGCTATTCCATACCATCGGGGGTCATGCTAAACAATATAGGGGTGGCTGGCTGGGGTGGGGGGGGCATCTGCTCCGGGATAGACTGGGCATCGGTCAGCGGGTGGTGAGCAATTGCATTGTGCATCACTTGTTTCATACACACTATTATTATTATTACCATTATTATTATTGCTTTCTATCTTAATAAACTGTCTTTATCCCAACTCTCACTTCACTCTTCTGTTTCTCTCCCCCATCCCAGAGAGGGAGGGGGGAGGGTGAGCGAACGGCTGTGTGGTGTTTAGCTGCCAGCCAGGTTAAACCACAACATAGGTAGACATAAAGATGCATTTGGGAAGTTAGCTGACAGCACTCTTCTTTGTTTGTAATATTAGTTTCGGTTCTACAAACTTTCTCCTGATGCACCCAGGGTCAAGTCAGACATCTCTTAAGACCCTCATGCCTCTTTTTACCTTTTAGTTGTGTTGGAAGCATATCTTTTAGGAGCATTATGAGAATTAACTAGTGAATGTTTCCAAAATTATTAGGCGAGTGCCTACATTATTATTCCCTTCATGCAATCTATTTCCTTGTGATGTGCTCAGCTGAGCCAGAAGCCAGGATTCCTCTGTGGCACCCGGGGAGGATGGGTTGGAGGCAGTGGTTCAGCTCTTCACTGTGTTTCCACAGCCATAAGGCTCTTTGGGCAACTCTTCCAAGGCCAGCTCTCTCCGCAGGCAGAGACTCAGACCCCGCATGTGGCAGTGGACACACAGGGGCTGGCAGCCAATTTCCTAAATCCAGCGTGCACCAAAAGTGCAAGGGCAGACTGGCAAGCGTTGGGATCACCCTGGCTGCCTGGAAGGGAGATACGTTCCTGTGCATCCCTGCCTACTGTCTGCTAACACCCATGTTTAGGTCTTGGATCCACGGGTTGACCACGGACCAGAAGGGAGTATTTCAACAACAACAAGCTTCTCCAAGTTTACTTCACCTCCCTGCAATACCCCAACTTCTCCTCCTAGAGAAGCAACATATTAAAAACAGCTTTTTCTCCTGTAAAAAGCATTGTACAGACTTCTGAGCAATTAATGATTACAATTCTAGTGATATTTTACCTGCTTTTTCAGGCAAACGAACAAATTGTGCTTGGTTTCCAATACTATCTTACTCAGTCTATTCTTGATTGAATGCAGGATGCACAGTTGTATTAAGAATTAATTTTTAGTTTTAATATATTTTCCAGGGCCCTGTACAAGACAATTTTTTCCTTTGGCAACATCAATGCCCATAAAACTCAGATGCATACTCTTTTCACAGCAAAATCTTTCCTTGAAAATACAAAATTATATTTAATCTGAGCTTGTACATTAGCAATGAGACGTGCTCTGTGCATTCCAACTTGGGGATTGATTAACATGAAGTATAAAAAGAAAGGGGGGATGGAGTTCTTTTCCCAAGAAAAGAACTTTATTATTATTTTACTTTCTGGTTGAAAAACAAAAATCAGACTGCAAATGTCCAGATGAAAACCTGATTGGAAACAGAAATTGCAGCTCAGAAGTATTTTGTGATGACTCACAAGAACAATAGTTTAGTGCCTCTTGCTTCCAGTTCCCTCCTAATGACCAGTTTCCACATGTGGACCACCAGGACTGTGATCAGAGTTCCCTTCTTTTGGGAGTATCTTCATTATTGGCAAGACACTAGCCAGCACCAGATCCACAAACTGAACTAAGAGAAAAATTTAGGTAAAATAAATTGCTGCATGGGGAAAGCAAATTGAGGCATCCTAATGTGCCAAAGGGATAAAATCAGCTCTCTGGATATATTTGAGACCTCCAAAAGGTCTCGTGAAGCACTGTGTAGAAGAGGGAATTAAACATCCTATCAAAATCAAACCAAACCGCCACCAACAAAAACAGATCAAAACCCCAGTATAATACACTTGTTTCATGAATCTCATGTTCTGGGAGTCAGCTTCTTGATCTTCAGGGATCTGACTCATGGCATTGCCTCTCTCAGGGCTAGCAATGACTCAGGTGCACCTCAGTTTCCTTCCTCCCATCTTAGCTTGGTTATGGAAAGCAGGTCCTGGAGGACAACTAAGCCACGGCAACCCAAACAAAGGCTCTCACAAGCACTACCAGGAGCACTTCTGAACTTTTCAGCTCTGCAGTTATAGGGAGTCTAAATAGGGGGAGTATTCTTTGTAAGTAGATATATTTGGTAAAACATGTTATTTTGAAAAAAAAAAAAGCTTCCATAAAATCAGTAATAGTTGCATATTTTCAATCAGCCATAATAAAAAGTAATGCCTGTGTTTGCCCTCAACTTTATGGTTCTCACTACATCCACTCAGTTCAGAAAGAGTAGGTGAAGAGAGCAGATGGACTGCTCTGGCTCGCTTGGCTGTCACTAAATGATCTGCTGAACCACACAAAGTCTAGGACTCTTATGAACCTGTCTGTAGGTCACACAGGTATTTTTCTTTACCACACCACCTATGATCTTACTGCAAGAACAGTATTTCCATATGGATGCAGTAACATTTGCCTGCCTGCTCTGAACACAAGGAAGAAACTACAGCAAGCAGGCCTTGCCTGCTCAGTTTTCCTTATATAAAACTATATATATATAAATATATACATACACATATGCCATAGCAGTATTTTTTACTCTGATTTTTAACAGATAACTACTAATGCTGTTATTGGTCATCATATTATCTGGCCTTTCTGTGTTTTTTAAATTGGTGATCTCCAGTGCGAAGTTCACCACCTGGACTGCACTCTAGCTAAAATACCTGTCATTATTTGGGACAATTTGATTTTTACATGTGGTTATTGTATACAGATATTCCTTAATGCTTCGAAGGTTATCTTGGCATACGTACATGCACGCACAAGGAAAAATAGGAAAAGTCCTTAAAATAGCAAACAAAAGTGATTGCGTCTATTTTAAAATTACCCTCTCCAAAGGGCACATGGTTTTGCTTGCCCAGACTCGGGGATTGCCATGAAAAGCTCACTTGCTCAGGTTTTAGGAAGTTCACAGAAATTAAGCACCCTAAATGTAATTCCTGCCACCACGGACTGAGAACAGTTTGCCATGCACATTATTTGAGAAGCCTTTTAGACTGATGCCTTCTGCTTAGTGTTTTATCTTGAACTTTTATCACATGAAAAATGCTGTTTCAGAGGCTACCTGCCCCTGAAGCGCCTGCCTGGCTTCTGCGTGCATCTTGGCCCGCTGCTGCCTCGGCACCCATACTCACGGTGGCGGGTGAGAGTGGCAACTTGTAAACTCCCTCCACATGAAGAGCTCACTCACATGAAGAATTAGCAAAAGCTGTGAATGTTCGCTGTCCTGCCAACTGCTTCCAAACTCACAGTTGATGATTTGGAGACTAAAAGCTCCCTTAACATACCTATAGCAAATTACTCTTTTTTTCCTACGTAACAGTAGCCCAGATCTGGGGAAGCGCTGTCAGTGAGGCATTTCTGTCTAGCTCCTGCCTTGTCACTGGAAATTGCATGAAGATCTTGAGTTTTATCACAATTTTACTGTCTTTTGAAAATAGATCCAACATTATTATTTGTTTCAGATATTTCACTACTTCTCATAAGCAGAGTTTGTTACAATTATTTATTACTTCTACAAAATGTCTCATATTATGAAGAACATTTTTTACGTATTTCACACCATTAAATTAACCATGGAAAACATTTACATATGTCTGGCAGGCAACTTTGGTAAACAGACCCTAGTTATGTCCTAGTTAAAATAACTTTATGTGCAATAAAGTCCTCAAAAATATTAAAAATCATATTTAAAGCATTCTCATAAAATGTATATTGAGAAAAGACAAGTTTAATTCTCAAAGGCTCCATTATTGAAGTAAAAATTAATATTTGTACTGTTTCTAAATTGGAATAAAATTGCAAGGATGCAAACACTATCCTATATCATAATTTATAAACCAGTCACAAATGTTAAATCAACTGTAAAAATGATTTAAAATCTACATGAATAATTTTATTAAACTGATTTAAAATTGCATTTGTGCTACCTTCATTTATTAACTGTATTTCAGACAACACTGTGTTTATAATGGATTTGCATGAATACAGATATATATGGAAAAGAAGCTGTCTGTAAGAAGGAACAAGACCTTTCCTCTTTGGTGCATGTTTTCTTAGCACATGCTTGCGGTAAACAGAAATAGATAAATTAAAGATGTAAAGGCCTTGTTAGATTCTGCAGTCAATTCTCTGCAATTTTATGGTTGTTCTCTTCAGTTTGCTTATTCATAATAAAATGACTTTTGTTCTTTGTTCCAAGCTTAGAAAGCACTACACAAATATGAATTAATATCTGTAAAACTGTAGCCATTTCTAATATCATTCTGGTTTCTTGCAGATGGGAAAACTGTGGGCTACGACTTTCCACATAGCTCCTAGCACAGATCCAACTACATTAACGGAGCTATTTCAGGCTTATTTTGGTGAAGGCAAATAGAATCAGCAGCTGATCTGGAGATAGCTGAGAAGGGGTTATAAGAAAATTTTAGGGAGCACACAAGCTGTTGCTGGCTAATTATTTCAATATCTTGTGAGTGAATCTCGCTTCCTGCCCCCACCAGCATCCCATCCCTGGGAGCAGGCAGTGTGCCGACCCAGCGTGCCTCCCCAGGGACACGTGTCACTGCGGTGACAGGGATGGGGGCAGCCAGAGGAGACCCAACTCCCTGACATGCAAACCTAACAAGACTGGAAAATTCCTAAAAAAGAGCAATAACAGCAAATTGTAACTTGAAACTTTACGGATTGGAAAGTTACAGGATAAATTCCTTTCATATCCAGATTAGAATAAAACATAGATTGGAGAAGCTTACATTTACCTAAGAAATAAAGGATGTGTTTCATGGCATTGCTTCCATTTCTTGTAAGGAAAGTAAAATCTGTGGGGCTCTGGAGCATGATGAGAGGCATGGACACAGCACCCATGCTGTTTTGGGGGCTGCGGCCTGTCCCACCCGCAGGATGCTGGTACCAGAAGATGTCCCTGTGCCCTGCTTCACACCGAGTGCCAAGAGCCTCTGCTGCCTCCACCCAGCTCCGCCAAAAGCAGTGGGAGTTTGCTAAGTGTTTATTAAAGAAAGAGAAGCAAACCCCTCTCACTCTTCCTTCCAGACACTAGAACTCATGATTCCACAGAAAGAGGGAAAATCCAAACGTTCTCCACAGGGCAAGATTTTTTTTATTTATTTTTTATTTTATTTTTTCCCTTCGGTGTATCCCTAACTTAAAGCGTATGTCCCTTCACAAAGAAAAGGGTTTCTTGCTGTCATACCATGAGATGTTGCAAAAACATTAGGAATAATTCATGTGCAATTTCAAACAGACTCCATCAAGCGACTAGTGCTTTAATGACAGCCCGCCAATCCATTGCACCACAGGTCCAAGGTTGGTCCTTGGGCCCTAGTGAGGGCTGGGAGACATCATGCTCGCTGGTGAGGAAACAAAGGCTGTCATGCGGCACAGAAGGCAGAGACTGCAGATTGCCAATACCCCCAAAACACCTGAAGCCCTCACCCCACTGTCAGGGCACAAATGAAGGCGCAAGCAAAACCATTAGGAATGCTATACAAACTTCCTCAAACTTTGGCTGAGTAGCTCATTTGAGCAAATCACTGCCCAACCTGCCCATACCCTACTGGAGTACAAAAAGCCCAGCATCACATTTCTGTTCTGAGATCTGTGGATTTTGGCAATCACTTCTTTTGAGCGTTATCTCCTCCTGGCACATAACTACCTTTGATATAAGGAACAATCAGCAGGGTTGGTAATGCACATTATCTTAGCAATGCTGCAAACATGTTTGCAGACAGTTACTGCTCCTTCAGGACTCCATATGACCTTTAACATCATTTTCCCCAAAAGTTAATTTCTGTGATTAATGCAATGCACTAAAACCCATAAATCTGATCATTTGAAGGATTCAAATTAGGAATTATTGACAGGTGATAGAACAGAAGTGCAGAGATGAGGCAGATTTTCTCATCTGTCCATCTAAATGTTGGAATATGTATTGATTAAAATATGACATGGTATAGAACCTGCCATAAATCTAAACTCTATTAGATTAACACAGGCATTCAATTAACATAAAATGACAACCTAAGAGAAAAGCCCTGAAAGTTGGTCTATCTCAGCTTGGAATGTTATAACCCACCTATCTGCACAAGTTTTGAAGTAAACAGAGATGTTTCACCTTGGGACAGTACCCACACGTGGAAACAGAACCCTCCACTGAATATGGACCCAATGCACTGTTTTCTCCCAGATTTGCTTTTCAAATTGAAAATAATCAAATATGCAAACTGAACATAGAGTACAAAATTGTACCCATGCAATATGATCACCATTGTCAAAAATTACCTCTTTGTGGCTTCATTATTCATGAAGATCCTCGGCCTAGCAAGCCCCTTGTATTTGAAATGACTTCAGCAATCAGCGATATCAAAAAGCAGAAAGATCGCTAGACTTACCAAGAACATTGACATTGGGGTGAAGTTTCCAGGTAGAACCATAGTAGGGGGGGCTAGGAGGGGGGTGGAACACAGGAAAAAAAAAAAAAAAAAAATGTGTCCTCACTATGACCTATCCTTGAGCTTTCTGTTGCCTGGTTGTACTGGGTCTGGCTGGGATGTTAACTTTCCCTGCAGCAGCCCATACAGTGCCACGCTCTGCACTTGTAGCTAGAACAGCAGCGTTATCACACCAGTGTTGTGTCTGCTGCTGAGAAGTGCTGGCACAGTATCAGGACTTTCTCCAACCCTCCTGGGGGGTGGGCAAAAAGTTAGAAAGAAACATCACCAGGGCAGCTGACCTAAACCAACCAAAGAGATATTCCATACCATATGATGTCACACTCAGCAATAAAAGGTGGAAGAAGGAGGAAGAGAGGGGGTGTGGGCTTTCGTTGCGAAAACGTCTGTCCTCCTCCCGAACACCGGCTACGTGCGTTGAGGCCCTGCTTCAAGGACGTGGTCAGGCATCGCTCATTTGTGGGAAGTAGAGAATCATTTATTTCCTCTGCACTTCCATATAGCCGAACCCACAATCCCCAGCTTTACTTGTTTTTTGTTTTTTTTGTTTGTTTGTTTGTTTGTTTGTTTGTTTTCTGTTCCTTTTCCCCCTCCCTTTCCCCTTTCCCTTTTTCCCTTTTTCCTTTTTTTTTCCCTTTAGTTGAATTGTTAATTAATAATATTTCCTTAATATATATATATATTTTTCCTCTTTAATTAAATTATCCTTTTCTCAACCCGTGAGTTGTTCTTTCCTTTACTTCTTCCCCTCCTCCTCTGAGGAGGGGGAGTGAGAGAGTGGTTGTGGTGTTCAGCTGCCTAGCATGGTAAAACCACCACACTGGTCAATATAAGGTAGCTGATGGAACAGCATGGGAAAACAAATGCTGTACAATGGCCTAATGCTATGAGCAGAGAAAAGGCTTGCTTTCCTACTTGGCTTGGCACTCTTGCTGAATGGGTCTTTGCACAAAAATGGAGAGCTGCAATTTTTTCTTGATTCATATCTGACTGGGGCCAAGAATACTTTCAATAGATAGGAGCAGAAATGTGAGGAAAGCACCGGGATTTGAATCAAAATGCTGCAGGAACCAAGGTTCCAGACTTAGATTTCACAAACACTACACGTTTGTGGCATTGTTTTATTTTAGTTGCAGTTCAAACCACTCATGCTTAAACCAAGCTCTTGACGACTTTTGTAAGCCTGGGAAACCCTTCCCGCATTAGGAATCACAGAATCACAGAATGTCTAGGTTGGAAGAGACCTACAAGATCTCCGAGTCCAATCTCTGACCTAACACTAACAAATATTCCACTAAACCATATCCCTAAGCTCTACATCTAAACCTCTTTTAAAGACCTCCAGGGATGGTGACTCAACCACTTCCCTGGGCAGCCTATTCCAGTGACTAACAACCCTTTCTGTAAAGAAGTTCTTCCTAATATCCAACCTAAACCTCCCCTGGCGCAACTTTAGCCCATTCCCCCTCTTCCTGTCACCAGGCAGATGGGAGAATAGACGAACCGCCGCCTCGCTACAGCCTCCTTTCAGGTACCTGTAGAGTGCCATAAGGTCGCCCCTGAGCCTCCTCTTCTCCAGGCTAAATAGTCCCAGCTCCCTCAGCCGCTCCTCGTAAGACTTGTTCTCCAGACCCCTCACCAGCTTCATTGCCCTTCTCTGGACTCGCTCGAGCACCTCCATGTCCTTCTTGTAGTGAGGGGCCCAAAACTGAACACAGTACTCGAGGTGCGGCCTCACCAGAGCCGAGTACAGGGGGACAATCACTTCCCTGGACCTGCTGGCCATACTGCTTCTTATGCAAGCCAGGATGCTGTTGGCCTTCTTGGCCGCCTGAGCACACTGCTGGCTCATATTCAGCTGACTGTCAACCAATACTCCCAGGTCCTTCTCTGACAGGCAGCTCTCCAACCACACATCTCCCAGCCTGTAGCTCTGTTTGGGGTTGTTGTGCCCCAGGTGCAGAACCCGGCACTTGGCCTTGTTGAACCTCATGCAGTTGGCCTCGGCCCATCGGTCCAGCCTATCCAGATCATCTTGCAGAGCCTTCCTACCCTTGAGCAGGTCGACACACGCACCTAACTTGGTGTCGTCTCCAAACTTACTGAGGGTGCACTCGATCCCCTCATCCAGATCATCGATGAAGATGTTAAAGAGGACTGGCCCCAGTACCGAGCCCTGGGGGACTCCACTAGTGACCTGCCTCCAACTGGATTTGACTCCATTCACCACAATTCTCTGGGCCTGGCCATCCAGCCAGCTCTTAACCCAACGAAGCGTGCGCCAGTCCAAGCCATGGGCAGCCAGTTTCCTGAGGAGAATGCTGTGGGGAACGGCATCAAATGCCTTACTGAAGTCAAGGTAGACCACATCCACAGCCTTTCCCTCATCCACTAAGCGTGTCACCTTGTCATAGAAGGAGATCAGGTTCGTCAAGCAGGACCTGCCCTTCATAAACCCATACTGACTAGGCCTGATCGCCTGCTTGCCCTGTAACTGCCGCATGATGACGCCCAAGATAATCTGCCTGTAGTTCCCCACTTCTGCCCTCCGGCCCTTCTTGTAGATGGGCGTCACGTTTGCAATCCGCCAGTCAAGTGGGACTTCCCCCGATAGCCAGGACTGCCGATTACCTGCCAATACCTGCCAGGAAATTGGCAGGTATTACCTAAATGCCTAGTTTTCATGCGGTGGCTTAGAGCACTTATCTGTGCACAAAGGTATGTTCCTCTAGTTGTGGAGGCTCAAGATTTCCCTCGAGTTGGAGAAAGCCTTAAACGAACCTTACAGCCCCATCCCCAGCTGCTTCACTGCAGCAGCATTGTTCCTGATGAGGCTGCAGTTAAGCTATCCGAGCCATCTGTTCCCTTCCCCTTCTGGCCAGCTCGTCCTACCCAGACCACCTTTTGCCTGCTTTATTATTTCCAGTAATCAATAATTACCTTTCTTTGCTCCCACTGATGACTTCTGCAAGGGCTAGCCTTATGTCACTGCAGCAATTGAAACCATAATCTGTACTCTAATGAGTATTTGTCTAGGGTTCACAACTGCAAATGGGAAAGTGTTAAACCAAAGTCCCTGTAGAAGCTGACTGGGAAAGGCTGGCTGGCTGGCACTATACACCAGTGGTGAATCCTCCCAGGAACAAAATTAGTATGTGTTATTAGTCTGCATATTATGCTCCCATTTTAAGAGATACTAATTTTCTCTCCTTCTCTCCTTTTCTCCAAAGTACCACTATTTAGGACTATAGATTCATAATTGCTCACAAAAGCCATTGTCCGTATCCTCTTAGTACATGCATTATATTTAATCTGTCCTCAAGCCTCTATTTAAATGCAACTTGTTAATATTTTTATTATAAAATTCTATATTTTCTGTGCAACTAACTTCTGCTGTGCAGCTTTCATTTTCCCCTCCAAGAGAAACTCAATCTCTCAGTGTTGCAAACCAGTAATACGGGAAACAAGCAAGCTAACAATTTTGTGCAAAATGCATTTTAAAAAATGTTTAACAAACGTGGATTTGTTACACGTTCAGAATTTTTCATATTGTTTACTTATAATAATTCTCAAAAGATAATTGAAAAAGTTACTGTTCTGAACTGAAAAGGCAGGTTTTTGTTCAAAAGAAAAGTGCAGCATTTCAACAGTTCTTTCAACTGCAATCACAGTTTTTTCAAACTCAGCAATTCCATGTAACTGACTTTTTCCACCACAATCGGTAGAGGGAAAAAAAAAAAAAAAAAGAAAAAAAAAAAAGAAAAAGGTTGTTACAGCAAACTGGTATTTCAAATAAAAAACAAGGTTGTTGAAATGTCCCTAATCAACTCTACTGAATGGGACCAACAGCAAAGTGTCAAACACAGAAGTTGCCTTTGTGCAGGCCAGGGATGCCATGAGCAGCCTGCTGCAGATGTGGCAGAAGAAAGCCTGATGCAGAAGGGCTGCAAATTCCATGTGTTTTCATAAATCAAATGAAACCCATCAAGCTATTTTTACATCCTTTCTTGTTTACTTTTGTGCTTACCAGAGGCCAAGAACTGACTGAGTATGCAATTAGTATGAATGGAATCAGAATTGTGGTCTCAGCCCCATAAAACAGGGGCTGCTTGAGATTAATTGGAAAAGCAAAGAAAATAACCCACTTCAGTTCAAACTGTTTCTGAAGTACTGTGGTAAGCCTCATATGATATGAATACATAACCTTCACATGATAAATACACAAAAGGGGTGCTTTTATCGTGTCATGATGAGCATACGGTTGGTTCATCAAAGCAGGGAGTGTGCAAGGTGCCCACGGAGTATACCCACGTGCTTGGCCGCTGCTGCACTCTGTGGGGCACTGGGCACAGACTGCTGCATGCTGGAACACTTATGGGCCAGGTCCCTGTGCTGTTCACTTCAGAAGAAACTTGAATTGCATCTGCCGAAGCTGCCCCAGGAATGCCCAACAGCGTGCCTCTGCCCGCCCCATGCCCAGGATACAGCACACAACATTCAGCACCCTATTCTCCCATTCTTACCCATTCCCCAACACACCTGTTTTCCCCAGGTCTCTTCTCTACTAAGCCTCTCCCACAACTTCTGACTTTACTTCCTTCACCCAACACTACAAAGCAAGCTGGGATGACTATCAGCCAACATTTACACCTGCCAGAGGCACAAAGTTGTACTGTTGCTAGTCAACTGTGCTACCAAGCAAAGTATCTGAAGTAAACTGAATAAACACGTAAGCAGAACGTCTGCAATCAACTCATTTCATCACCCATTCAGATTGAATACCTTCTGTGCAAACCAACAGGACTGATGATGGGCTAAGAAAATGCTCTTTACAGGGATTGTGATTGCACTGCATCAGATTGTAGCAGAGCCCTGCTGGGGATATGCTGACACTCCACACATTGCCAGCTGAAAACTCGGGAGTGTTTTCGCCTGTTGAAAGAGAAACAGGCACAGACCAAACCCAAGATCCCAGGAGACAAGAGCAGTGGCTCTGCAAGGACAATGATCTCGCCTCCTCAGGGTGAGCCCCTGGCAGGAGGAGCTCCCTGGCACTGCTGCACCAGACAGGCTGCTGAGGGCAGCCCCTCCCCAGGGAGAAGCGCGCGTGTTCCACACAGTATGCCCGCACCAGAGACAGAAGAAAACGCATACCCAATGTACAATGCTGCTTTACGCTGTGTGGAAATGGATAATTACTTTTCATAGGGAACGATCTGCTACGAGTTACAGTAGTTAGGAGGAAAGAAATGGAGAGGGCATCTGCATGAGGTGCTTTATTCTCACAGATCTATCTGTAGGTTTGACCATAGCACCACTTCAGTGCTAGGTAATGGTTAAGACAGACATATGGGATTATCACAGCAAAGATGGAAGTAATCAAATTTTCACATTTTGAAGTGATGAATACTAGTGACAAAGTCACTGTGCATCAGTGGCATCTTTGTGATCCTGAAGGCTCCAGATTACTGCTAAGAGCACACATTTTTTGACTCTTTTATTTAATAAGACAAAGAGAGTGGACAGTTGATCCAGAAGGACAGATGAATCCATTCAAATCCAAATCAGAAACACTGTGGAAAGGCCTGGGCATCTGGTAGGGTTATCTCCCCCTGGTGAGGTTACCTTTGGACACCTTACACAGAGAGGGGTCCAACCACCCCAGTTCAGCCACAAAATTGGCCGAGGCTCCAAGAAACCAGCCCCAAAATGAGTCTTGGACAGAGAATCAAAACAACAACAAACAACAACAACAACAACAAAAAACATGGGGGCTGCAAATCTAAGCAGCATAGATTTAACACCATATGTCACCTCAATAAATATATAGCAACATCCCCTTGGGCTGGGAGGGATCGCAAGATGACCAGGGAGGGGAAGATGAGCAAGCTGTTAGCCCACAGGCACGTGGCATCAGAAGGCAGCTGGCACAGGGCAGGTGAACCCCAGGGAAAGAGTGTCACCGGTTGTCTGAAGCGATTCTGGATGTACAACCACCACCTGAAACTGAGCTGGCTGGTGCACGGGGGGTGGTCTCAGCTCTTGAGGAAAAGAACAGACATCATATTTTGTGTATAATTCCAACTGCACCAACTTACAGCAGTACTGAATTTAATGTGAATAACGTTAACAGTCTCTCAAACCCTTCAGAAGGGAAGTAGTTTAATGTCTGTAAAACATACTAATGCTGGAAGAAAAATGACATGCTTTTGTGTGTTCAGACATTCAGAGTATTTGCTATTTGTTTGGAGTTTTATGGAGTTGGGAAGACAGATGGAAATTTTTTTGATAGAGCAATGCAAATGATAGCAACATTACTGGATGCCTTGTAGGAAGTCTCAGTGTGACAGAAAAGCCTCTTGATGTGAATTGTAAATTGAAATTAAGCTTTTCCATTGAAGAAATAGGAGCTAGATTGATGGTAACTTGAAGAAGAAAAACAAAGAAAAAACAACAACAACAAAAAACAAACAGCAGCATTCCCACCAGACACTTCACGATAGTGACAACATTGCCTTGATGTAAAGCCTTTGCAATCCCACTGAGAGAATCACTCCCTCACATAGGCCGCAGCCCGGCCCAGTTGCCCTGTGTAAGCTGACAGTTCCCCCTCGGTCTGCAGCACCCAATGCTGCCACCTCCCCCTCCAGGGAGGGGACCCAGGACAGGGACAGGCCGACAAAGAACATCTCCCTGGAGCCCCAGGAGGGAGCGGGACATAACACAGAAAGCGCTCCTGAGAGCGTATAAGTGCAAGCTGTGGATGTGGTGAAGGATCAAATGACCATTCACCACTGCTCCTCATGAATAACTCAGGGCCAAAAAGCCTTCAAGTCGTATGAGTTTGGGGTCGTGTACTTGACAAAGGAGCTCACATGTCGCACTGGTGCGAGGGGGGCTCGTCCCCCCGGCCTAGTACAGGCGGCAGCTGCTGCCTGGCTACAGCTCACAGCCTGCTGCCCAGGCCGGCCTGGCCCCACGTGGCACCCCCTGTGCCAGGCAAACCGTCCGTTTCAGAAGACCTCAGAAACAAATAGATACAAGTGCTCCTGCTCCCTGTTTGTGTGTTGTGAGCTCCCTCTTGTGGTTTTCTGAAAATTTCCAGCGTCCCTAAAACCCTCTGCGATGTTAAACCAGGACGGGCACTCATTGGGCATGGCACCCCAGCTGTCCTCAGCACCATTAGTACAGTTCTCTTTGATCCCAGAAGCCTGCTGTTTCACTTCTCAAATTCTTGTTATAACCTTCAACATAGGAAACACAAACTCTCAATGCACACTGTAAGCCCCAGCAGCTCAAATGAAAGGGTAAAGTCAAAATATTCCCCAGTGCAGGAGGGCCCTCAGCTTGCCCTGCGCCATACCACATAGGGCCAGGGCAGGTGGCATGTCCCCTGTCAGCTCTGGAGTGCCGAGGGGACCCCAGAAACTTCCCACTGCCCAGATGCACCCAACAGGACTTGTTGTCTGTTGTCCTTCCAAGTTCAGGTCAGGATCAGCATCGCTGAACACAACAACCCTGGCTCTGTGCTGGGCTTGTTCCCTAGGGCAGCCGGCAGCCTGCTGCCAGCCCCATCCCTCCGTTGACTCTCCCCATCTCCAGGCCAGTTCCCACAGCTGAAATAGAAGTGGTCACATCACTTTGCTGCTAGGCCCCACGTTCCCCACAGTTATCTGCCTTTCTCTCTGAGGTATCTGACTCAACTTCTCAGGGAGAGGAAACTGAATTGATTGTAGGTGGTTTCCACCTTTAAGATTTCACACTAGCATAGCAAAGCAAGGCAAGTCTTGTTGCCTTTTGCTGATAATGCTTTCCCAGTGAGGTTTGATAGCCATGTCCTCCTTTCACAAATCCTAGGGGCTCAGCTGCTGCCCCTGCCTCAACTCTTGGACTTTGTGCAGAGCAACAGTACAGCTAGCTGGTAGTACCTTACAGGAACATATGCTTATATATTTGGCATAATGACTAGAGAAGGGCTTCCAGACTAGACAGACAGAAAACAGAAAGACAGGAGGAAAAAAAAAAAAAAAAAAAAAAAAAAAAAAAAAAAAACTACGTTCATCAGGAATGCTGATACAGGGCTTATCTATAGTTCAAATCAGACCATTACTACTACTACTACCACACCACTTCCACCTTGAATAAAAACAGTGAAATAACAACACGTAAGAAAGGAAAACAAAACTGTGATATCCATGAAACGCCTTACAGTACCTATTAACAATAAATCTGGTTAAAAATGGTTCTCCTATTCGAACCACGACAGCATACTACACATTTTCCAGATACGGGTTTTTCCTCATAAGGTTGCTCAGCCACCAATCTGAATGTCTTGAAAGCAAAAGTTGCAAGATGTGGCCTTGAAGGAGAGAAAATGTCAAGGAAGGCATTTGCTAGTCAAATGCACAGAAACAGGTCGATACTGAGTGCTGGGGATACTAGAACCCCAGAATTAAGATATAGGTTAATTTCTTGGATATAACCACTCAGGAACCATTTGGTATGAAAATGAGAGGTGTAAAACACAGAAAGGGTAAATTTGAAAGACATGCAGCAGAAATTAGCACCTTTTTTTTTTTTTTTTTTTTTTTTTTTTTTTAAAAAAAACGTTTTTATTTTACAAAAAAAAAAAAATAAAAAAAAAAAAAAAAAGTCTTCATATTACAATCTTCAGCTGAGTTTCTTCAAATGCTTGTTGGATGTTGCTCCAAAAGCATATACCCAGAGAAGCATGCCTTGTAAAAGTAGATCCATAATTCCTCATTCAGGCATGAAACTATTGCTAAACAGCAAAAGATGGATGAGTGACTATGAAGAATGTGTGTCTTTCAAAGAGGAAGCAACAAGTCTAAGCAGCTCTCTCAGTACATTGGAAGTCAGAGTTCAACCACACTAAAGTCAGAGAGTAACTGAAGTTTCTAAGAAATCCTCTGATATTCTAAAACTAGAACATGTCATTTCTTACACACCCTTCTTCACCACAAAGTACACATGAAATTGTCGTGTGTACATCATATGTATTTTGTGTATGTTAGCATTTGTAGAGCTGTGCATTGTAATGAAAAGAATGAATCAAAATGTTCAAGTTTCCCAAGAAAGAAAACTTATAAAACTGCCATCTCATGAATGTAATTTATTTGTTTTGAAATACAAAGGATGAAACATTCCCACAGACCCACAAAGTCTCCGCAACCACAGGGCAGGGAAGCACATGAATATGCCAGGCAAGAAGATTTCAATCCCTGGTGCCTCAGCAAACAATGGGGGAAAGAGTCTTCAACCTATTGCATTCGTCTAATTCCTAATTGCAGGGACTTATGAGGAACTGAGAGATACATTTGCAAACCTTCCTCTGCTAAACAGGCACCTCAGATAACTTTTGTCCAGCTCTATCCGTGGCATGAAATATGATCACACTTCTCAGCTTTATTTCATTACAGAAAGGAACATCAAATTTTCCAATACCTCTTGGGCTATCTATTCCTGCAGCAAGGCTAAAAGTCTCTCATTTAGTGTTTGTAACCCTTGAAAGGACATGTAGAACTTGTAAATAAAACTACAGGCATAAATATGCAGAAAAGCAATGGCCATGGCAAGGTCATCCCACTGTTAAATACTACAGGTTCAGTAAAGATGCAGGTTTAGGAAGAAGCTGCCAACTCAGGGTGTCTTATATCTAATGGAACGGAAGGAATTGAGTTAATGGAAAACAAAACCCTTGAGAGCTCGCAATTATATCATTCTTCTCTTGCACCCTACCTGCCTCACTGGGTAGGCAGAATATGGTTCCACAAGTGATCACAAAGGCAAGTTTCTTCATATGTGCATTAAAAACTTAGAGTTGAAGACAAAGCTATCCAGATAGCCAGATGGATACCTACACAGCACACTGAATTCTGAACATAGTCTCAAAAAAATAGGACATCTCCCTCAGAAAGGAATCAGAGGAAAGCCATGTGATGAGATAGCCATTGATATGGAAATCAGTTTACCTTATGGGGAAGATACTTCAGTGAAGTGCTTCTAATCTCGCACATGGCCACACTGAATTTCTTTCCACGCCAACAGAGAACCTGGTGGTCTGTGAGTGCTGGCAAGGAGCAGATGTAAGGCACATCATACCCTCAGCATTCAGGAGTCTGTCAGAGGATCAAGAGTTGCTTGACACTCCTGGCTACAAAGAGCACACCCTGCGTGAGGTTCACGTCCACACGCCACCACCCGGCCAGAGCTCAGCAGGAGCAAGTTCTCACTGCACTGTCATAAAGCCAAAGCAGCACAGAGCATGGCAGCTGAGAGAGAAAACAACTAAGTGAGAAGCAGCAACTTAGGGAGCATTTCCAAGCTGCTCATATCCATAGTTGGACACCCAGTGACACTTGAGCATGTAAACAAGCATTTATTTTCCTCGGGGTGACTGTGTGATTATCCAAATACAGTATACAGACATCCTAAAGAGTTTGAAAAAAAATGGACCCGAATACAAAATAATCTAGAAAAACTTCTATTTTAAAAATAAATGTTTCACTTCATTTCCTTTCAAAAACTCCGGTTATCAGAAACAGGAAAGGTAAGTTCAATGAGCAGTGACCTCAGTAACAGCAGCAACCACTGTGGTCATGGCTTTGACTGGGTCACTTACTGCTCAGAGTAGCAATACTTCCAAAAAACATGTTTTTATTCAGTACTTTAAAATTAGGCTGCTGCAGAGAGGAAGAGAATCTAGTGCTGCATCCATGAAGGATGAGCAGTTGAGCAGTGAGTGAGCAAATGCAGCGGGGAGGGATCCTGTATGCCCCAAGCAGCTCTCAGCAGCAGCACATAGCCAGCACGTGGGGAACTCTCTCCTCAGAGCAGGGAGTTCAGGCCAGGCCTTCTGCATCCGGAATGGGTTTCTAAATGCTCCACTGGCAGATAAAAGGTCTGTCATCTCCTCTTCTGCCTTTCTGATAGTCTGGCCCATCATGGCTTTTGTGTTTTGCCTTTTTTTTTTTTTTTTTTTCCCTCTAGTTCCCCTAAAATTGCCACATTTGATACAATACACAGTATTTTCTATGTTTTGTGTTATTAAGCAAACAAGAATAAGAATTTTTGTTGTTGTTGTTGTTGGGATTGATTTTTTTTTTTTTCAAGCAAGACAGCCAAACCGAAAAGTCAATTGTTAGCACAGTCATAATAGGGACAGCAGTCTGCACTCAGCATTGTGGGTTACATAGCAGAGTGGGCCAATACCACATCCCAGAATTCAATTTCCACTTCCAGATTTGGTGAAAGCAGAGACCCAAAATGATATGCAGCCCCAGCCCCATAGACCTGCAAAAACCCTATTGCCTCAATATTTGATCGCAGCATTACAGCTTAGGTCCCAATCTAGTGCATACACACATTTGCTACATGAACTTTTGCTCCCTCCCCAACTTGATTAAGAGCAAAGAAAGTAACAGATGGATCCATGCTGTTCCTTTGTAGCTGCGAGATTAACGTTTGCATTGCATCAGACTACGCACACTCACACAAGGGAATACTGTTGTCGTCCTTGCAACTGGCACCTGCACTCACTTTGTCCAAGCTGTGTCTGAGGCAGGAAGTCTATGTAAGAGAATGCAAACGGTATTTTGCCTCCTCCCTTTTTTCCCCGATAAATATATGAAATGCTTGGGAAGCATGACACTGTGTGAAAAAGGGCCGTGCCTTGGATAGCAAACTTTGCTGTGCTTTGCTGCTCCTGCCGGCAGCACTTGCCTCTGTTGTACATCACTGTGCTAAAAGGCTGTCACTGAGCATGCTGTCAGTAAACAGACGGGGGCTTTTCTCCGAGGTGAGGGCTCTGTGTGCCAGGCTGACACGTAGCATCAGCGCCAAGACAGGCTGCATCCCAAAACCACCCCAGCAACCCAGCCCCTGCAACTCATCAACAAAACAAAGCCAAGCTGTCCGGCAGGTGCGGGTACCCCTAGCAGCAGACAATTCATCCCACAAGCCGTTGTCCCAAAGCAGCAGAGGGGAGAAGCAAATAGTACATTTCTGATCAGAAAGTAGCGACATTCCTTGCAACTTTTGCTGATTTACCCAACAGTTAGGTCTCCCTTTTTCACTGTGCAGTACCCCCTGCTTTTACCCAGGTGTCGTGGCAGTTTTTGTACCCATCCTGAATGCTGCTGCCACAGAAGGGACACGGCCAGAGAAGCCTTGGCCCCATGGGGTGGGAAGGCACCAGGCAGGTCTGTGCCCCACACTCAGAGCTGGCACTGCTCGCAGGAGGACCCGCCTGGGCGACCACAGCTTCAGGCTGTGCAAGAGGATGGACTTCCCACACGTCACTGCACAATCCCCGAGTTTTAATAACCACTACCATTTATCAGGACATCTATCATACTATATTTTATGCAGCTGTTGAAAAGCAACATTAGGGCGTTCAAAATAGTTTCATCATAGGTTCAAAAAAGCCTAAAATGAAATTGAAAAACAAAACAAACATATGCCTACTTGACCCAGGATACATAAACCTGTTGTTCAGTCCAGAGGAGGGATTTCAGCATTGTAAGTTGCTTTTCATATGGAAGTTTCTTTTCACAGTAAAGCTCTGTATTTAATGGCATCAACATAAAAAAATACCTATTTTTAGTTCCCTGATCATGGACATATAGATTTTTATAGTGTCTGCAAGCATACATTAACGTTAATTTCCCCATTCTCCTTTGTACTTCATTAATGTCACAATCTGCTGTAAAACCTTGCCACGTTTCTTAACTGTCATGTTAATTCCGAGACCTACTCTGCAGTCCCTGACATTTCAGGACAGAACATGGCAGTAAAAATAAATTAAAAAAAGCTTATAAGCATTATAAAATCTAGAACTTTACAGATGGTGGAATTATATCTGCTGAAAGGAAATTTTAGCAACACAGAACACAATAATATTAGAATAGCCTATTAATTCCCAAGACAAATATTTTCAGAAGTAGCATAATGGTATCTGAATAGCAGGCAACACCCCCAAAAATGTAGAAAAGTTTTTTTCTTTTTTTTTTCCTCTTTTTTTTTTTTTTTTTTTTAAAAAAAAAAAAAAAAGCATCACAGTGAACGTGCATATCGTGTTGGGTCTAGTATTAAGTTTCAAAGCTTTTCGCTACCATATAAATAAAGGACATAATAAGATCTTGATTTTATTCATGGTTAGTTCAAAGTTCACACAAATTATTTCACACAGGGGATTTGTCAAAGGGTTTTGGCATTACAGAAATGCATTAATGTACTTTAGATATTAAATGACAATGCCACATGGCAAGAAATTTGCACGAATGAACAGGAAATTAGGCACTGTATTTTGTGTTTTTTCTTTCCTTTAAAAAAAAAACAAAAACAAAAACAAAAAAAAACACTGATTGCTAAAGAATGCACTGTTTAAATGCATACTATCTATTTCAAAGGAAAGCTTTTGCTGATTTCAGGAAGTTTAAAATCAGCTAATCAGAAAGTAATACAAAGTTAGATTTAAATATATATATATATATATATATAAAGGAAACTGTTTCTTTAAAAAAAATCCTTTTCTTTAAGGAGTACTTATTATTTCCATCATCCTTGTTGAGTTGTTGATGAATAGCTCACATCCTTTGCCAAGCTCCACCCGCTGTCTTTTTTCTAAACCCTTTACTCATTATTTGTTCAGTCTTTTTCCCACAGCCTAGACAGCCTGTCAAGGCAGCTTAAATAAAACACTGTATTAACATTAGGAAATGGCATTCAGTTCCCAATTGATCTCCTAATACTTTATGTTGAAATGATAATTGGTACAGTCTTCATTGAAAAAAAAAAAAAAAAAAAAAAAAAAAAAAAAAAAAGAGAGAGAGAGAGAGAGAAACTACTTTTCAGTCACCACAAGGTATTATCTTAGCTGATGTATTCACAACCAAACAGATACATTTTTAAAATCTCCCCATCTGCTGTAGATTGCAGTTCACAATTCTTTTCAGCTGACATAATCCAGATTGATTCGTTCAGCAGATAAAATTCAGGCCACTTCTGCCCTTTATAGGAGCAACATAATACCAGTCTTTATTCAGTAACAATGTAACATAATGGGATCGGAATGTGCAAAATGACTGTTCTTAAATTACTGTGACACACAAGGGTCCAACACAAGCTGTGGTTTAATGTAAAAAATCATTAGGCACAGATTACTAAAGTGGTCCTGCATTAACAAGGTCAAACCAAGACTGTTTATGATATTTTTCAGGAAGAAAAAAAAAAAAGTTTGCTAATATCTAGATTATGAACACATTTTAAGAGGGAAAAAACTCCAATTTATTATTATTATTACTATTTTTTAACATGAAGAAAGTCCTGTTTATTCAGTGAGTGCAACTGTTAAGGATTCAATAAAGATCTTTTCTACAGGGCCAAGTTAATCTATTACACACTGAAGAACATGCACAAAATAAAATAAAATAAAATAAAATAAAAATATCAAAAGGTTGTCAAGAGAGTTGCCAGAAATATATATATATATATACACATATATATATATTGTTGCACTGCTAAACCAAGCAAATATTGAAGGCCATCAGAGATTATTAACCCATTTCAGCCCTTTCCTTTTGATATAATCAGAGACCATTAGAAGGAATTTAGCAAGTTACTGGCCCACCACAGGGGTTTTGCACATATGTAAATCATTGTGACTTAGCACTACATCCCTCATATCCTTACAAATCAACCTGTCCACACAAGAAAGCCAAAGCAAAGAGACACAGAAGATTCCACCATTAATAGAATACTCCTTGCACTTTGACAGTCTGATGAGCAGTTAAGATTACATAATACATGAGGTTTCTTTTCTTTGTATAGTTATTTCTTCCTCTCTGATAACAATCAAAGATTTAGCAAGTCTTACTTTTATTAAGAAATCCATTGTATCTTCACTCATTGAAATAAAGGAGCAAAGAATTGTTTCCCAAACCAAATAATAATAATATAAATCTTCTGGTGCATGCCTCTTGCCTTTGAGTTGGGTGCTAATGGTATGGGAATGAAAGCTCACACTGTATTCAGTGAGTATATAAAGAATATAAAGCCCTTGTGACACTGCCAATACACTGAGGAAGAGAGGATCTTGCTGAGGACCTTTCTTCAGGATTCTGCTGAATGGGTTAAATTCCCCACACTTCACTTTCCCATTTTGACCTTGTAAGGAGTGGACACAGAATTTTGTTGCTTCTTACTACTTCACTTTGTTACTAGAGCTAGGTAATTTTTGAAATCAGTTGATTTAATTTAAGTTACTACTCAGTTATGATGAATATACAAGCAATGAGTGTATTTTAAACACAAGTTCATGGAAAGTGAGACCTCCCCACTTCCATGACACATCCCCATGTGCCCATTTCATTAACTGACAGAAACAGCCTCAAGAAACCTAGCTAGAAAATGACAGCTAAAAAACTAAAGTTAGGTGGAGAGGAATGCAACCATCACAAAATTTAGTATAAAAATATCTAAATTCTCTGTGCAGGTGAGTGATGTCCACAGTCTTCCAAGGGTGCAGGTGGGCAGCCAGCACCAAGAGCAAGATCTCCACCAAATGACAGCAGGTGCCCAGTGGGACTACAGCAGAATCAAAAAGTGCCTTCCTGAAGTATTTTTATTTGAATAATTCCCACAATTTGCATCATTTTACAGCAAAACACTGAAATATTTCCCTATTAACTCTACCCAAAGTAGTGTGAAAAATTAATGTATGGAAGTGCTTACCATCAGTTGGTAGCCAGACAACAAAATAATCTCTGTCCCTGTTCTCTGAATAACAGATGTATTTAAATGACATGTTCTGCTAACGTGAACTTCATAATCACAAAACATTGTAGTTTTAATAAGTACTGAAAACTAACAACATAACTCCAACAATCTTGGAAACTCATTACTTCAAAATATTTACATATTCTAGTGAACTTAGGATGTCAATTTTGACTGTTAAAATCCAATAACTGAAACATATGGCCTTGAAACCTGCAATCAATATAAACCTTTTAGAGTCCAAGCTTCAAAAAGTTATATCAAATATATATTCGATGAGAAGAAGGTTAATTGAATAATTGATTACTCAGTTACAATTAAGTGCTCTTCAGGTATCTTTGGGAAATACCGAGATATAATAGTGATAGATATTTATTTGTTTATTAGCTATCTCTGATTTATAGCTATCATTTATTTTTTATTTCCTAAGTCAATTTTTACATTTATATATTTTAACAATATAGTCCCTGGTGAGAATCAATATAGAAGGCTTTTTCACCACAAGGCTATCAAAGCTAGCCTAGAAATCTATATCTACCAATTCAGCCAATTTCAAAGCAGACTTTAGCATTATAAACACCTTACTAAAATATTCAGACTTTGTCTCCAGATAATAGTTGTGTAGACAGAACATGCAATACTTGTTACAATAAAGGTTAACCAGAACTAACTGTGCTGATAAACTCTGAACTTAACAACAGTTAAGTGAAAAGATGGCCCTTGGAAAAAAAGCAGCATGTGCTGTGTGTTTTAATAAAGTACTATTTCTTATCAAAGTACAAACACATTCATGAAAGTTCCACCCCTACAGCAACTGCCAAGAGGATCTTTGGGGCATTTTAACATTGACTAAACAAGAAATCAGATAGAGTTGGGTCTTCAGAACTCTCTGTGCAGAAAACTTGTGTTAACTCTTTAACAGTATTAATATTATTTAAAGTGTATTTAGCAATAGCACCCAGATTCTCAGTAGGGGGGAGAACAGCATTGTATCAGATGCTGTGTCTGTGCATGCACGCATTATTTATACATAGATACATATATAAAAAAGACCCTGTATTTAGAGACAGATGATATAGAGGCTTGGTAGGATTTGTTGACACATACGGAACTTCTCTGAAGATGGTAAGATAAAGTGTAAAGCCTCACTCTTCCTCTGCAGTAGACTTGAAGGTTTTCAGCTCTTTCCTGCATCCATCTCTAAAATAGTAGGAGGACTTCCATGAAAACCTGCTTAAACAGCGTCAGGTACAAAACCTCCTGCCTTTTAAGGTACAGATCTGCATTTACTTCTTTCACATTTGTGGCAATTCTGTACATGGTGTATAATAAGGAAAGGTATTAACTCATTAAGGAAATATTTTAAATATTTTTGATTGGTGCCTCAGATTACAGCATGTAATGATAAGGATGGAAAAAAACAAAAACAAAAAACAAAAACAAACAAACAAACAAACAAAAAAACGTAATTATAAACGTCTAAAGAGGGATGCATTTCAGGAGAGGTAAGTAGCATGAGGAAGACTGAAAATAAATAGAAATTCACATTTTCCTTTGCTTAGTCTAAACACCTGCTGCACCTAACCCTCAATATGTTGAAAACATTTTCTGAATTATCCTTCCAAGAAAATGGGATTCCCATTAGATCAAACTTCAAGTGACTCCATTGAATTCTCCTTTCACACTTATTCTAAAAAAAAGCAGCAGTGCCAGATATAGGACTAGATGTGCTTGGGATACAGTGCACTAAAATCTCATAAATTGCACTCTTTGACTTTAACACTTCTTGGATGAAATTCATCACTTAAGGTTTTGTTCACTTAATCTTCCAACCTGCTGGAGTCAGAGGTAGGCAGAACTGGGTCCTCTGAGGTCTACAGAGCTACGTGAGTTTTCAGCAACATGGCTGAGAGCAGAATCTGGTCTTGTGAGGATATTATTATTTAATACAAGCTTTCAGAACAGAACATTTAGACTCTGTGGACACCAGGCATAACCCTCGTTATACACTGCACTTTGTAGTATGTCAAAGGTGATGTACACTTTATGTTGGTCCTCAAAACAAACTGACAGGCGTTGTTTTCCATTGACAAAGCCACATGACAGCAAGGTGTCACAGACAGTGCACATGTATTATCACTCTACCACTTAGACAGAAATGACATCCTTTGAATCTCAAGAGACAATGTCACAGGCAAGCTAACCTTAGTTGTACGCTCAACAATATTGACAGTCAACAACTCCATGTACATCCATCACAAGAGGACACTGAGGTCTAAGGACAGCAGTTTTCAGATTTCATATGTGTGAGGGTGATGTTAATAGACAAAAGATGACTATGAACAGTACACTTAAAAAAAGGAACTTAATATGATATATTTATGTTGAATCTGATGCTTTTAAT
Organism: Nettapus auritus; assembly: GCA_011076525.1. Taxonomy (NCBI): domain Eukaryota; kingdom Metazoa; phylum Chordata; class Aves; order Anseriformes; family Anatidae; genus Nettapus; species Nettapus auritus. The sequence continues at coordinate 20,029,088 of CM021775.1, read as the reverse complement.
GTACTCAACAACTTTTTTTTTTTTTTTAAATGTTCCATGTTCACTTGCTATACTATGGAAAGAATTATTCAGAAAGATGCACAATTAAAATTCTTTACAAAGGAACTTATCACAAAAATGATATTAATAATAAAAAATTCATTAGTCCTGGCTTGAAAGCCCACAAATCAGCTTTCAAGTATGACCAAAGATAGTATTATAAGCTAAATCCTGGAAGGACACAACATCATTAACATTATCCACTTACAATTCTGAAACAGGTCACATATTTTCATGTCTCAATTTACTTACACACCCAACAATATTTTTCAGGTATTCTGAACATCTTACAAAACCTACACTTTTTCTATAAAAATAACATTAAAAAAAAAAAAAAAAAAAAGTTAAACTTATTGCATTATACAGGTCACAGCACATTGGTCACTCTGCCGATGTTATTTATAGTTGCTGGTCCTATGTAAGTAGGTCATTGGACCTACTTGCCCTTTTCAGTGATCCTGACCTATGGTTGCATACTTGAAAGCCATACAGAAGTGTGGGGCTCTTCTGATAAATCACTCCAGGATCAGATGCTAACTCTTGCAATTAGGTTGAAAAGTGACAGCTGAGTCCTATTAGTAGAGGTGGGAAATGGGAGGGGAGGGGTGGGAGGACAGGAGGACAATTAGCTTCTGCCTCTCCTTGACAGGGCCTACCCCTTTGCTGGCAGAACAAGGAAAGGTTAAGGTGGAGACAAACCCCTAAGCAAAAGCTTGGAAACAGCAGCACCCTTACTTGCACAGGGCATTTGGGTTGCTAAGAAATCCGAAGTGTGAGAAAGAGGGAGATCACCCCAGAAGGCAGAGGTGAAGACAAATGTTTTGCAAAGTAAGGTGAAGAAATACTCCCATACCAAGTCAGAGGGGAAAATGAACAAGCTCTGCCCTACACTGCTCCTTTCTAGGTGGCATGTCTGTAGCCCGCGGTGCAGATCTTCCATGTACATCAAACAAGATGTTAGTGGGTAGGATGTCCACCTTAGATAGAGGCATTTATTCAGCATCAATGCTCTTGCTCTGAAGCACTATGGCAGAAAACCACATAGCTGGGCATCACTGCTTTAGGGGGCTGGAGCGTAATCAATTCTGGGTGCCCCTCAACCTATGTGGTCTCATCATGATTTGCTCTTAACCACATACAGCCTTTCTCACCTCTGACAACACCTAATAAAACAGATAAGAATGGTTTAACTGTATATTGGGGTAGGGATAAATAATTAGGATTTTTTTTTTCCTCCAGAAAATCTCAGTGTCTCAAGTTAGTAACAAAAAGTCAACTACTAGGTAACCAAGTTTTTTGTTGCTGTTGTTTTGAAAAAAAAATGGGAAAAAAAAAAAAAAAAAAAAAAAGTTAATCTATCAAAACCTTTTCTACTGCATAAATTGTGTATGTTAAGAGGCCTGGAAACTGCTTCATGTGTTTCACCTCCTGCTGTGCAGTTTTTGTGCTGACAGGACTGAAGATAGCTTTTCTAGTTCATAATATCACAGGAAAAATGCTATATTAAACTAAGACATCTCTGATCACATACTAAGAATGTACATGTAACGTGCACAATAAATTGATTTATCATTAGAGGCAAGTTAAAAATGTATCTGTTTTGAGTTGTGCCAGGTTCCCCAAATGCATCTATTTGTTGAACTAATTCATACATGCCTTGAATATTCAGTGAATAGCAGTTCCAAAGAACAAAGTGAATTGTGTCTGAAAACACAAATTTAATTTATCTGTGGTGAAAAACGCATGTACACACCTTTCATGTGACTGTTACTCAAACTGGAGCATCAGCTTAGGCTCATGATAGGAATTTGTGTAGTGGGTACTCGGCCTAAACATACTGAAAATTAGCAATGTTTTTGCTAAATCTCTTAAGTAGAGTGTGGTGGAAAAAAATAAATAAATAAATAAAATAAAAAGACAAGCAAACAAAAAACACAAAACAAAAATCAAAAACAAATAAACACACGCAAAAAAAAAAAAAAAAAAAAAAAAAAAAGAAAAAAAAAAGCAAACACCCTATCCCTGGTTAATTGAACTGCACATTAGACTGAAAAAAGGATTTAAATGAAGCTAATTGTGAATACCCAGAAGAGATGGCAATATGGACTCTCCATTATGGATCTACCTAGTCCTTTGAACTCTGGAATGGAAAGACCCCAGAGTGCTTTTCTAAATCTTTGTCTTCAGATGATCTTCATACTGTAAATGTGGACCTTTATGGTATGTTGAGCTGTATCCTATCATGTGCAAAGTAAAATTTTTCACAGTCCAATTGTGAATTTTTCAGACTTTCCAAAGGCAAGGTAAAGTCCAGTTTTCTGTGCAAAGCAAATTAACTGATGCAACTCTGCCTGGGAAAAAAAAAAAAAAAAAAAAAAAAAAAAAAAGCCATAGGAAATGATAAAAATATTTCCTAAAATGTTTGATAAGATGACTGGAAATAAAAGTTATCCTTGAATTTCCAAACTTCAGATTTTTCATGAGAAAACAGTCTACCAGAGAAACTTTTCATATTTAAAATTGGACAAAACTAATCTCAAATATGAAAATAGAGACCCAGTCATGTTACTGCTGTTCTTTGCATCTTCTGCCAACACTACACCTCTCATCATATTGTTAGATATACCATGTTTTGCTACTGCTAAATACAACTAGACTTATTCTTCAATTCTCCAACATTTCATAATGAAAAATAAAGACATTTTAATTTCAAACAAAATAGAGCAGAATGCCTTGCAAATATCACATACAGCAGGGGAACTCTATGAAATAATGAATTTCTCTCTTTCATTAGGAATGACCATGTATAACGGATTCATGGCTCTGCTTTGCTTCAGCACTTGGCATCTTGCAAGTTATTCCTGACTCATGAAAATAACACCTCTGGATTCACTTCTCTTAATGCATGAAAATCACCCCTCCTTACACAAAGGGAATGAAGGAATTTAACCTCTGATTGTCCTGCAAGTCCATGGAGACAGTGGAAAGCCCCTCCAGGACTGTTACATCAGACAATTTTCCCAGTGCCAAAGTTCCTGTTTCTCTGGAGGAAGGACATATAAGGACCAGATAAGGACTCCAGCATCAAGTATGTATCAAGTATCTAAAATACTGTCTGCGCTTCGGGACAATACTATGCCAGCTCCCATCATGTCTGTTGCAGTGGCCGCCACCCTTTGGCGGTGCCATGACCAGCCCATGTACCGTCCTGCCCCCTCACCCTGACATGTTTGCAAGAGGAAAGACAGCGGGCAGATTCTGCAGGAAGACACGGGGAGAATTAGGAAAAAATGACTTCTGCTTATTAAAGCTGTTCTTAATTAGATTATGCTCTTTTGGCCACAGATATTTTTTTTCCTGGTGATGTTTGTTTAATACTGTTCAACCGGAGACCAAAATTCTGTTATTTTAAATTACCAACTTATGCTGGTAAAATAAAATAATGCAGTACGTTTTCGTGTTTGAACACATAGATTAGCTACTTTTTATTATTATTATTATCTATTTAGTTTTATTATTTTTTCTCCCTCAACACATGCCAGAACAAGGTTTTGGTGCAGTCACAGGATTTACGTGGCTGAATTACACCTGCTCCTCGTGGCCCCGTTGTCAGGTCCTCCACAGCTCCACACCCCAGAACGGCAATCTCACAGCACTGAGAGCAGGCTAGAGAAGTCCACACTGCGTAAAGCCACTGCTGCCAAAATAACAGTGCACCTTCTGTCCCCAGCCTGCAGGCTGTGCTTGGGGCCACCCAAGAAGTATGGCAGGACTGGGACAGGCATGTGTAGGCACTGCAGCAGGCTTACAGCTGGGTGCTCCTCCTCAAAGAACAGGGGGGAACATGGTAAGGCAAACGTCCTTCTGTGCACTATGAACTTCTTCCCTGCATGCTGTTTTCTCCAGGGTGGCTTATTTTTCCCTGCATTAGTACCAAATGTTCACTTCATATGCTGTAGCTCAGACAGGCAGACAAGATCTTGAAGATAGGCTTATGAGTCTGTCACTCCTGTAAGAGGTACAGCAGAGATAAAAAGCTTCTGAGCCACGAACTATGAAGTTCTCCTAGCCTGAACACTGCAGAACAGGCAGGAACCCACTGAAGCCCTCAGACAGGTTCAAGACGAACTTGATCTGATTCAGGAGCTCCAGCAGAGAGATGGGCTTCTGCCAGGCTCCGCTTTCTGTCTCGTCTAAATCCAGGAAAATAAGAAGAACTGGGGCAAATTAAAGGTTAGATCTAAGTATCAGGCAAGGACATGGGATGTTTTGTTATTTTCTTTTAATGTAGTCTTAATGAGTTTTGCCATCCTATATCTATTGACATTTTAATAACTACTAAATCCCAGAAAGTCTCCAGAGAAGGTGCTCTGATACTGTGGTGAGCATAATATAAATGCATAGACAGACAGACAGATATTAATAACTTCTTCCTACCGACATATGTGTATATATTCATCCATAATGATGTAAAGATTTCAGGGTATTTACCCCTATTCAGCACAACAAAATTTACTACTATCAGTCTAATCATAAATACAATTATTCTTGAGTACTCTATTACAAAAAACAATAAACTAGGCCTCAACAGAGATTCTGAAATTACTTAACTTTTCTTTAGAAAAATATTAAAACAGTATTATCACATCAATGAGAGGAAAAGACAGGAAGATAATAAAGTTATGTTAAACCTCCCTGTATTTACTCATGTGTGAAACAGTTATGTCTGGTCACATAATTGCAATGGTTCTGAGAAATATTTCATATTTTATAATGAACATTAAAAGAGTTTGTGGATCATTACTTTATATGAGTTCCAAAGTTATTACATAAAACCCAACAGGAATGGTTATAAATTATTTGATCCTCTAGTCTGGCCTTGGTAAACATAACATGAAGTCTGAACTATCTCAACAGACAAGATTCATGATAATAGGTAAAGTGCTTCTACAGTTAAAAGAAGAAAAGAAGAAAGTACCAGGGTACTTGTAAGCAAGGCTCTTAACATTTTTTCTTTGCTGTTTCAAAGAAATCCTTTTCTGCAATGAGCTTAAGCCATTGGGGGGGGGGCCCCCCCCCCCCCCAAGCTTTGTCTAGAACAAAAGAAAACTTGCTCACAGGCATGTTCTATCATCTACCAATTTGGCATTATCATAACTGTGGCCCTAAAGTCACTGTCAAATTCTTGAACTTACAGCACAGTATGTATTTAAGACACTGTACTTAGCCATCAAATAATATCACAAGCAATTATTTGATTTTCAAAAGGATCCTGAAGAGCATCTCATTGAAATATGAAAAATAATAGTATACTAACAAAAATTACACACTTGACACTTATGGAGGATTTTTGTCTTCAAACTACAACTGGCAGCAGCATTTTAATTAATGAGTGATTATTTGCTCCAGAGATAAGTGTAATATTAAATGAATTCTGGTCCACTTCCTCTTCTAGCTCATTTTTGTCTCTGGCTCCTGTGCTTTGTGTCAAAATACTTTGTGGATGTTTTTGTTTTGTTCTATAGAGGTCTTCTAGGAATATTAATATGGAGAATTAATTCAGTTATGCACACAAAACATTGAATAAAATTGGAAAGCAAGTGGAGTTATTCTGGTCAATTTATAAAATATATTTAATACAGATCATATCCAAGGCTCAAATCCTGCAGATTCCCACCCACAAGACTATCCTGTCATCACGGGCACACGCGCAAAAAAAAAACAAAACCTTTCCTTGGGAGAATTTCTGGGTGATGTTTTTTGGCTCACATAGACTGAAGTCTGGGTAGGGCCATGAGGATGCTCTGCCCTGCCTTAATAGCCTGCCTGCTATAGGCTTCTGTGTCCCCAGTCAGTGGGCAGCAGCCGAGGACCACTGATGGTGCCAGAGAAGCCACCGCCGAGCTGGGCGGGCTGGGACCCAGACTACGCAGTACATGCTGTAACAGCACGGCCTCCAGTCTCGTGGGCCACTTCTGATAACTTCTGTCTTTCCTTCCCCATAATTTCAGGAGTCTTGAAGCTCTAAACCACTTAGCTGTGGTGGACGAGGGCACTTCACCATCACACACCACTTAGTTATGAACGTGTCATGCCCTGCAAGTCCTCCCATCCTTGGCTGCCAGGCCTGCCCACTGTGCCTGGTGGGCCTGCATCCCCTGGGACGCCCGTCTGGCTCTGCTCTGCCTGCTGCCCACAGGCACCCTGCTCTAAACAGCATACCGCTATCAGCCTCCAGTTTATGTTACTGTTTCTAGCTTGCTGTATTATTTTTCTTTAGTGCCTGCACTGTAGCTATTCACTGCTAGAAGCTTTTCAAGCTGGAAGTCTATCTGCTGCCCTCACTTTTGTCTCTCTTTTGTCTTTTCTGTGCACTTGAAGGTGCTGGGCTTTCCATTAGTCAAGTAGGTATGAAATCTGTTAAATCTTCCTTCTTTCCAAAGCCTTTCATAAGGCTTTTCAGGAAATTTCAAAGACAGCCTTCCCCATGCTGTCTGGACATTTTTCCCAGTTGGGCAGGGAGCACATTCTCTGGATTTTTCAAGTAAATATTCTGACTTTTAATGGCATCTTCTTGCATTAAAATTACACAGGTAGTGGGATGGATACTGAAGGGTCTTACAGAAGAAGGAACCTCAAATGTACCCTAAACACTTGTAGCTTGTGTGCAGTTAATGCAGAGCTGCTATGGGACTCGTGCAGGCTGTAAGAGCAGAGGAAAGTGAAACCTGCAAGTCTGTTTTGGGGATGGAACAGGTTTGTTTGAAGTACTTTGCTTTTAAAATATAATCTATTCCTCTCCGTTTTTTTCTATGGAAAAGATCCCCAAACCTTCTGTGTTACATCCTCTAGGTGGTGCTAACACTGCACGGCTCCGGCTGCTCGGCACAATGAAAACATTAATTTGCTATGAGATAATTTTTGACGTAAATGTAAAATGGTGCCCATTCGAACTCAGTAATGAAGCATGGTGCATTTCTACAGCTCCTAATTTGACTAGTTAAATGACTCCATTACGTGTCTAACAGACAGAAGCAAATAATTTCTGGTCAGTTGACGCTCACTTATCCGTATCATTTTACCCTGAAAATAAAGTCTCTAATCTACAGTTTCCTTGTCTTAGTTTTTTTTGTTGTTGTTGTTGTTTGTTTGTTTGTTTTTTAATATTATTAAAGCAAACATACTTAAATAAGAGAGATTAAACAAACACAAACTAACAATTAAGGGTACAATACGGAAATCAAGTTTATGTAATGTGGGAGGATGGATAAAAATGAAAATTAAATAATAAATTAAATGACTGCTTATCTCAGTTATTTCCACCGTGAGATTTGACAACATTACAATTTAGGAAAAGGAAAATGTCTTTCTCGAATTCATTGATTCTGAAAACCACTTTAAATACTGTCTGCAAATCTGCCTGTAAAACTGCCCCACACAACTTTGAGAATGCTTGGAAAAACTTAGTACAGAGCAATAAAATAAAAATGTTGCCTTAATAAATATCAGGTGATGAATAATTTTGCCCTGAGGGGGAAAAAAAAATGGTTAATGCTGAATCTTAATGTTCCTCATCTAAATGCTTTTTTATTCCTGCTAAAAACAAGTTTAGAATTAAAGCATATCACTTTACACATATTGCATGCATATTAGTGAGACACAGCTGCTTATGCCCTACTCTTAAGAGCCATATGATTAAGTTATGGGATATCAGATAATCCAAAGTCCCTTTCTATTGGTCACCTTTCTCAGACAAAGACTTTTTAGTTTTAAGTCCATTTAATGACAATATCCAATTCTATAAATGTGTGAGTAATACCAGCAGAACACCTGTGGCTCACTCTGCTAGAATATAGGAGGAAAGATATAAAATGTCATTACAGTAACATTCACTGTTTGACTTTAGCAAAAAATATTCACAGTCAAGGCTGCCACTCCATCCCTGATATATTCCATCATACTCGGGTTTCCATGGTCTCCAAGAAGTGTGAGCTTACATACCATATGTGGTACCAGCCTCAGTCAGAGTGGGGTGAGCTAAGGACAGAGCAACTATTTTCTGGTTGAAGTCACGAGTCCAGTGGGTTCATTTCCATGATAGTTTGTGGGGACAGAGGCATGTGACCCGCAACATTATTAGCAAGGGAAATACATAATGTTTTCATGCAGCTTTTAAAAATAAATTTTAAAAAAAAAAAAAAAAAAAAAAGTTATTTTCATAGCTTTTTTCCCTCTTATCATTTATTTGCATCATTTTCTTTTTTACCCCAAAGATTTAAACACTACTTGAGCACAATTTGTAGGAGAAGAAGTTTTATAATGACAGCAAAGAAGGACAAGCAGATTTTGGTGCATCTGATGCAATGTCCAGGAAACCTGAGTTTTCTATTGATGTTTTTGCAGGCATGACAGTGGAAATGTTATGACCCAAATCTAACTATGGAGAGTTACATTAAAATTAATGGGCTTCTTCATAGTAGCCATTCTTCAAACAGAATAAGCGTTCAAGGAGTTAGGGTTGGATTTACAACTAAAATATAAAGCTCAGTATCGATGTTCTATTTCAGCAGGGGTGATTTTAGAGAGCATGCTTAAAGCATCCGTGCATCGCAGTCACTGCTGCTCTCGAGGAAGGCAATGGCACAACTCCCAGTTGACTTCAATGAGAGAAGGAGCAGACCCTGAATGTAATAAAGGAATGGAGGAAACAACTCTATACGGAAATGGCAAACATTCAAAGATGAGTTCATATCAGCATAAAATACACATGTGGCCTGACAAAAATACACAAAGGGTCAAAGTAATAATCTCTGTCTTGGGGAATCCAAAATAGTGAGGTGGAGGAGAATGTGTGGTCTAGGGACAGGACAGGGGCCTCAACCTCCAAATGCTGGGCATGGTATCTCGGTTTTTTTGGGGACCAGTCCTCACATAGGCCCCAGGATGAGACACAGGCCAGCAAAGCGTGCACCGAGTAGTGTACCTGCAGCCCAGGTGGCGGCTGCCATGAACACACAGAGGAGCCACACAGCCACCAGGGACTTGAAAGGTTAATAAATGAGACAAAGGCGAAGCTGGAAAAATGTGTGTCTTAGAGCATCTGAAGTCCAAACCAAGCTGCCAAAGATGGGATGCTTGCCAAAATTCATGAGGAAAGGGGACGTTTTAGCAAGTATCTGTGAAACTTGTTTGGAAGCAGAGGGGGTACCAAGGAGTGGAAGACTAATGCAACACCTATATTTAACAGCTCTAAGGAAGATCAAGGAAATTAAACACCAGTCAGACCAATGTCAGCAGTGGGAAAACAGTAATCAGGGACAAAAAAAAGGGAAAGTTATGATTTAATTAAAGATATTCAGCATAGATTCGGAAAAGGAAGATCATACATAACAAAACTAATAGAATATTTGGAAGAAAAAAATACCCCCCCAAAACCCCCAAAAGAATTGAAGGAAGCCACAAACATGACTTACATGAGCCTTCTGCAATCTAACGCTGTACCATCCCCTAACAGGCTCCAGTGTTATAAGTTGTGTTGAGAGGGTGAGCTAAATAACACATAACCAACTGGACCTGATATGAGGGCAGACACTCTGTATTAACGTCAGGAGATGAGAGTAATGGGAGACGATAGCTGCTGTGTCCCAAGGATCACCAGCAAAGCTGATTTTATTCTTCTTCTATTTCAGTGACATGCAAAAATGGGATAAAATTTGTTCAAAGTAGAAAATAGAGGAGAAGCTGCAGAAAATATGAAGGGAGAGTATATAAATTAAATAAAAATAAAAATAAAAATCAGTCTGCCTTTTGGTGATCAGGGAGAGTAATGTGATGCAATACAATGAAGAAAAAAAAAAAGTCAAGTAAAAATGTGGTAAGAGCAAATGGAATGTGGAATGCAACACTCAACACTCTCCTATACAGCGACAAGAGGGGCAGAAGTATGGTGAATATTTAGAAATTAAACTCTAAAATCTTCAGTGGAGGACCCAATGTCAGCATAAAAAGAAGCAGAGACATTTCTGACATTTCCAAATGGAGGCACAGAGTATGAAATCATCCCTACAGTGTGTAATGGGATACTAAGAAAATATTTATGTCTGTCCCCTATCCGACTATCTTTGCCATTAGACATGTAAAGAACATCCAAAAAGCTGAGTGACAAAATTATCCCCGTGAGTCCAAAACAAACCAGACAAGCATTCTTTAAGAGAGGAGGCAAGGAACACAGACCTGCCGAAGTAGCCTCGAGTTACAGTTGTATCTAACAAGTGGGCATGAGCTGGAGCTAAGGAAAAACAGGCAGTAGTGGAATTTAAGTGGAATTTCTTTACACAGAGATGATAGTCCCTGTCACATGCAACCTGGGGCAGCATTAGCAATCTGTGCAAAAATACTACACTCCAAGTCATCTGTGGGAAAAAAAAAAAAAAAAAAAAAAAAAAAAAAAAAAAAAAAAAAAATGAAAAACGAGGATGTCCCTGGCTTTTCAGCCTTCGGTAGAGCTGTGTGGGCATGTGAGCCACTGCTCAAATGATTTACTGAAATACAGACTAATACTGTTGTCTCATGGGCCAGGAAAGTGGCATGAGGTGGAATCACTCTGCAAATGCCCACGCATGTAATGTGAAGGCAAACTGCTGAGATGCATGCACGAGTTGGGGCATGCACCATGGTGGTAGTTTTTTTGTTTGTTAGTTTTTTTGTTTTATTAATATTATTTTTTCAAAGCCAAAATGCATCCAAAAAAAAAAAAAAAAAAAAAAAAAAAAAAAAAAAAAAGGTAAGTGAATGTTCTTGATTATGTTGTTTCTATCATAGCAGGTCAAATGAAGCCAAAATTACCAGAAACGAGACGCTGGAAGTCCTGTTTCTCAAACTATTTCAGAAACGAATGGGATTTACATACAGCAGCATGGCTACAGGATGGGTGACATTAAAGTCCAGTGAGTAGGAGCTAAAATGGCACTTGCTTTGGGAAGAGAATTATCTTCAAGTAACCACAGCATGTGCTTTCCCTGCGCTTCACAACACATCCTTAAAAATGATGTTTTTATAGCAGAAGCCGCAAGAGACATTTAACTACAATGTCACCCTCTGCAAGCACAGCGTAATAAATACTAGAAATATATAGATTGCATGAGTAAGATGTGGATCAATAGCAAGGAAACAGGGCAGAGACAAGCTGGGGGCAATCCAACACAGCAAGGACTTTGTGTTACAAGTGCCTTGTGCCTTGGGATATAGCGGGTCAACTCTGAACCTGCAGCGGGGGCACACAGAGACCTCTGCTGCAACGAGGGGGGATGAGGAGGCTCACTGGCAGCCAAACACTTGGTAACTGGTTAGCTGTGGTTTGGGTGAGTACATGGCATAGGTCTGTTTTGTTCACAGCAAAGCAGGCATCTCCTCAGTCTGCACTCCCACCTCCCATCCCGAAACAGACTGGCATGAAGATACAGCCATGGGAACGTATTCAGTCATATAAACAATTCTACACTTCGATTTACAACAGAGTCAAGCACAGTGCTCCTTAATTACAACCAGACCCATGAATGCAAGGTGCCTAGAATGAAAACAAGGGGTTAAAATACCTGTCTGGGTTTTTTCTCGAAAATCAGTCATTGAAAGTCATCTGTCAGTAAGACAAAATTAATTACTACATGTAAAGTTGGGGAAAAATAAAAGAAAAAAGAAAACAACAACAACAACAACAAAAACAAATTTAAATATTATATGATATTACAAAAAAAAGTTCATAAAATCCTATTGTTAATGATGCATGTTCACCTTTCTAATACTCAAACTAGCTAAGATTATTAAACCCAATTTTCCATCATCAAAAAGGAGAGGAAATAAAAAGGATTTCTTTTATTATTTTATTTGACTTCAGAAGCTTTGTAAAAAGCCTTCCACAAATTACAGTAACTTGAAAATTCAGTCATGTTGTTGAACACTGTCAGAGGGCTGGTGCTGCAGAAATTGCTGGAGTTTAACCGTTAGACTTTTATGCTTAACAAAGCTAGTAAATAGAAGCCTTAACCTCTTCATTCGCTCAAATCAGGGCAATTATTGTACTGTTCTCTTGCAAGTATTTTACTAATTTATGCAAAGTTAGTTTTACATATATATTAAATCAATTACTGGTAATATATTAAGTAGTTTTTTAAGTGTAACATGAATATAGTTCTGTACAGGAGCTTTAAGGCCTTTTTTGGAGAAGGTTGTATGTGTTTACATTAAAAGGACTCTCAAACTTTGGCAGCAGATACTCACACGAGCTCCTGGGAGCAGAGCACAAACCTCCCACGCTGCCGGGGCCAGCAAGCCGATGCCCAGGGGCAGTGCGTGGCTGCTGCGGGAATCAAAGGCAAGAGTGTGGGGAACCACCTCCCACCTCCAAAAAGAGATTAAAAAGGAAAAATCCTGGCCAGCATACTACGTGGAGTGCTGCCTCCAGCTGGAATGATTCTTAAATTAATTATTAAAAAAAAAAAAAAAAAAAAAAAAAAAGGGAAAGAAGAAGTGTCTGGCTGTAACAGAGGCATGGCATTTGCATTATCTCCTCAGCTGCTGCTCAGTTTATCCATTTTCAACTCATCTCTCCACAAGAACAACGGCATGACTATACGATAGAGAAGATGCAAGCCTAGCCGCAACTCTGCCCTTGCACTGAATGGCTCTGCCCTGTTTGCTTTTTCTTTTAATGCAGGACATTTTACAGCCAACCTAATTTCTCTTCTCCCCAAGCCACCAGAGTGAGGGTGCTGCATCCCATATGCCTGAGCTTTTGTACTCCCTAACAGTACGGGCATGGACCTCACTGTGTCCTTACAGACCTGGCCAAAGGCAGCAATGGTGCAAACAGGTCTGTGACGGCTTTGCACTGCCCTAGTGGGGCACACAACATTGACAGCCCGGTCCTTGTGAGACTCAGCCTGAACACCAAAAGCTAATGCGATTTTAAGGAGCAAGTTCAGCAGAAGCTGACTACCTTAATTTCTGTGAGATGCTGCTCGGTGCCTCAGTTAGAGGCTGAACGGTTTCTTTATTTTGGTTCAGTAAAAAGAGGGGTCCTCAGCACTGTGCAGAGCAAGTCCCTCAGATTTCTGCGTCAGGAACAATTCCATCCAAACATCCAAACCCTGGATATAAAGAGCTCTTATTGTTAAAAAACAGATATAAAAAAGAAAATAAATAAATAAATCAATAAAAAGATTGAAGAGAAACTGAAATTAGCAAAAAGTTTTTTTGAATCCACAAAACTTACAAAAATAGTAAATACTGCCCCCCACTCTGACGATGCAGACTAGCACTGATCGCCCTAAACTTGGAACAAACTAGGCATCGTCGCAGTCAATGAGCTAGTTTTATGAGCATCGTCTTAGAGCTAGAAGGAAAAGGCCTGGACAGAGCCTCTGCTCTGACAAATGTGTAGAGCTTCAAGATGTTTCCTGAGGATGTGACACCTCCATTTCTCCTGCTTACAGGTGATGTTTCAATCAGTGTCCAGTGTTGAATGCTTTTTGTCTAAAAATCCTCTGCTACCAGGTGATGTACTAGATATGGTTAGAGATAAAGACAACTACCAGATAAAACTCCACTTCCCTCACTACATATACAGGTCTTTGTCAGTCTCATTACATACTGGGATAACTGACTTTCACAACAGACCCTACCCACCCAGATCAGTGCTGTAAGGCACAACAATGGGTTCTCTAAGGAAAATAACCAAAGAAAGCCAATAAATAAATAAATAAATAAACATAGTTTTTTTTTTGTTTTTTTTTTCCCTGCCAAAAGAAAGGAGTCAAAAGAAGCCCAGTGTCACAAGGCACACCAGAAACATGGCACATCTCCTGTGTCAGGGCAGTTCTGAGGAAGCTTCCCCTCCCAGTTGGCCAGGCCCCCAGGGCAGCAGAGCTCAGTCCATGGGCACCATGCCCCAGAACTAGACCAGCAAATCACTCGTTCTTCTTAGCCAGCAGAACTGTGACTGCAAATTGCTGCTAATAATTGGAAGGAAAATGTCTTTTATTGAAGACATGAAGAGATGAGCTTGGGGAAATAAAGAAGCAGAAAATGGGAACTGGTTGCCAAACTGGAAAAATCAATTATTCTACCGAACAACAGTAGTGACAAATATAGCTGCCTCTACTCCCTCCTCCTCCTCCTCCATTGAACAAATTGTTAAAAGAACCGACAATCTGTTGAACGACAACCCCCGGCATGGTGTCATAATTTAAAGACAGAAAGGTCTTGTTAAAATGGAGCCACAGAGCTCCAGCCATGATTTGGGATTCACCCTTAGTGAATCCCCGTGTTCGTTTTGTTGAGTTTAAAGGAGCCATTCTGAACAGGGTGTTTGATAATATCAATGCAAATAAATGCTTGAAAAGCACCCAAAACAGTCCAGATCATGACTGTAGTGTTTGGATTCATTCCATCTAAGAACAAATTCCCACAGTCACTTAGCCCCCCACATAAGATCTTCTTCACTTGTCTTCTTTTTTTTTGTTTTTTTTTGTTTTTTTTTTAAATAATAATAATAATAAAAAAGCATATACCAGCATTGTCTTTCATCCAATTATTGTACTTTTAAATGCAAAATGAGGTTTCAAAAGCAGCAGATAAATGCTTCTCTTCAAGCAGAATGAATAAAAACCTGGTGGTGACATACCAGATTGGCAGCATTATGAATCAGGGTCCTATGGGTTTCTTTTGAAGAACTGCTCTTGCATTAGCAGTGTGCAAAGAAAATGGTGGGATTTTTTCTTCCATGCCATGTTGGTGCATTAGAGTAGCATTTAATGAAATGTGAGGTCTCTGTAAGGCAAGGCTGCAGCACATAGGCTAAGGCTTTCCTGATGCGGGGCAGCTGCTGAGACCAGGCTACTTGAAGGGCCGTGGGGAGTCTGGAGGGAACATGGGTGCCTGCACCTCATATGGTGCAACAGTGGGACCATACCTTTTCATTTATTTAAAGAGATTTTACATCTTTAATGTTAAAGGGGTGATATGGCAAAGATAAGGGATGCAATACTGAAAGACAATGAATACTTCCAAGAGAAAACAGGGAAGTGTTCTGCCACACCAAGAGACCACAACCAAAGCACCATCACAATGGTTGCAGCTCTGGCCAACTCAGGCCACCCCATTGTGATTTTATTTATTTAATTATTTGTTTTAAACATTTCCAGCCTGTGGCAGGTGGGTTCATGCATCTCAGCTAATAAAGCAGGATCTCATGTCAAGCTTCAAAGATGTCTTAGCACTTCTACACCCCGGGACTTACTACAAGGGATGTACACATGCCAACATGCCTTTGGTTGCCAAACTGATAAAAATGAATAATGCTGGACACCATTTTTCTTTCTTTTCCTCGTCAGCTGAATACATTAAAAAAAAACACGCTAAAAATCTAAGGATCTTAATAGCTGTTGAGCATTCAGCAGATGGTACCATCTAGACCCATCCAATTCTAGGCCAAGCAATCTAAATCCCAGTTGCAGAAAAGAAATAAAATTTAATAGTGATGAATAGGGGGGCAAAAACAACACTTGGAGAAGACTGAGGGGATCATCCATTCCATAGACTTGGAAAATAAGGGGCAGTTGCTATAATTCATGGCAGGAGATCTGACCAACATGCCAAAAAAAAAAAAAAAAAAAAAAAAAAAAAAAAAGATTTTGACTTAATCCATAAAAATTCCATTTCAGGGGTCATGTCTGACTTACAGGAAGGTAAAGGGAATCCAAGACAGGCCTGATTCTGCATTTGCTCCATATGAAAAATATTTAAAACACTAAACCTTGGAAATGAAACCAGCTTCCAAAATATTTATACTAAGAAAGTGTGCCGTGGCTGAGACATGCACAGAAACTGCTGTTTTCTCTTAATGTTTTTAAAGCTATTTCTTAATTCTTTCTAATGAGGAGAGTTACTTTACAGGGAGGAAAGCACAGGGAAGGAAAAAAAAAAAAAAAAAAAAAGAGAAAAAAAGAAAAAAGATTCCTGAGTACAAAGTGCAATGAAAGGCTGTATATGCTTTTCATGTAAGCATACATTATGCCTTCCATATTGTTTAAATGTGCTCATCACTGAGATACTCTACATGTAACTAAATTACAAATGGCTCAATGATAACAAAACATACCAAATTGAGACAGAATCAGGTCAGATTTCTGTTTGAATTGTCTGAGTCTCTAACCTGGTGCAGTATTTGGCCTCAGTCAAAAATACATTAAATACACACAAGCATATATATATATACACATACATGTGTATATATATATATGAGTGTATGAACAAACTCATATGAGTGTGTGAACAAACACATAAAAAATGCACAAAGTGCAGGAGCTGGAATCTGTGTGTCACAGAGTATACTGGCAGGGGATGAGGGAGCAGGGAATGGTGGAAACAGGACATATTTGGACCAATATTATTTCACTATACAGTCAAGTCCATTAAAAATAAATAAATGTTGGGATGCAAGATGAAGCATTTGCATCTTTGGATATCTGATTTTATTTTGACACCAGGCAGACAGACACCTGCTCTAATACTGTTTCTACATTTGAAATTGTAGACAGAAATCTATAGGTTCAAAATAAAGAATGCTAGAGGCAGTGATCAGCCTAAAAGGTTCTTTGCTAGGAGAAGATATTAATACTGTACATTAATGAAAGCCTGGACCTATCACCTGCTGTAATAGTTATCATTGGGGGTTGTCTCAGTTTGTTTTTTTGTTGTTTGTTTGTTTGTTTTGTTTTGTTTTGGCATTACTATTATTACCAGAAGCTGCAAATTCAAACACTATATGTGCAGCATAATTTATTTCTTTTGCACAGTATTAAGGTGAAAATATTTTCATTTATGTTTGTAAATTTTGGCATTTTCACTTTTAAATTTCCTTTGACTAGGTGAAACTCAGGCTATAGAAATGCAAACAGGCATTGTAGCTACACAGATATGAGCAAACAAATTTCTTCTTTACAGGAAATACATAAATACTAATCCAGTTTCTATATAAAATGTAAAACTTCACATGTTCTTTTCAAGCTCATTACTGACTAGTATCTTAAGCTTGTCAAGTGTTTTAAAGGAGCTTTCCAAGAGAAGTTTGTAGTTAAGCATATGGTAAGCTCGTCCAGTCCATATGACTGGTTGAGCATCGACCACTACTGTTGATACAGTTTCCCTCAATATTATGACAGTATTTGTCAATGAAAATTAAATTGCTGTCAAACTTTTCCCACTAAACTTACGGCACAACACTCAGGGAAAGCCAGCTTCATGACTCAAGCCAATAAGTCCTCTTCTAAATACTCCTCTATTTCATCCATTTGTGGAAAGGTCCCTACAGATTTATTTCTGATTTTTGCAATAGCAAATAAAGGTTTTCCAGTCCTAAGTCACCAGGTAAATATTATACATTATTTTTAACCAATTCTGTGTAAACATATTTATTGCATTTACTTTTTTTTTTTTTTTTCCTTACATTATATGAAAAATAACACAAACAACTGCTGCTTATTTGGGCAATCTGCAACTGCACATGCATTTACACACAGCAAAAATGGATGACAGTGCAATGCTGAACATGAGGAAACATATGTAGATGTAACAAGTTCTGCTCATGTATACTAATACCTGCTTGAGTGCACATTTTGGGGATCAGGAAGAAAAAACAAAAACAAACAAACAAACAAAAAAGTCCTAGACCCAACACTTTTAAAATGCTAATTATTTAAATAAAATTTTACTATCTTCAAAATAATTCAAAGGAGTTAGTTTGTCAAATGTTGCATGTTTCAGAAAAATAAAAATAAAAAAAGAAACAAATCATAAAGAAATATGCAGCATATTTTATTTTTTTTCAAATGCCGAGAAACAATCCCTACAAATAAAATACTTTAATATTTTACTGAGCAATTATATGAAGCAGGACTATTTCTTTATCAGCCTTACTTAAAATAAAATAAAATAAAATCACATAAATAAATAAATAAATAAAATAATGGAAGATGCCAGCAATGAATTAAACAGTTTAGGAAGAAGTATATACCAAGAATAAGGAGGCGTTAGTTGCAGTCAGCAATGAGAGACACCAGTTTAATTTGTTATTTTACCATCTCCCTTCTCCACATGAATCTTGACTTAAGCAACCATTGTAGAAAAATACTTTACTGTACACATGATTTATAGGATCGATTAGAGGTTGTGCTTCTTTGTTAATGTTCTACTTGCCTTCCCTGATCACATTTCTCATTAGACTATGCCACCAGCACCTCAGGACCATTGGATCGATGTATTCACTGAAAACTGCAGCACTGAGTTCTAGAGACTGCCCCCAATGCCAGTGTACTGGCACTTGGCAGTAGGTCTGAGCAGGCCCCACCAAGGACATCGCAGGGGTACAAACCTATCATGGGTGGCTTTCAGAGGCTAAAAAGAAAAAAAAAAAAGCCAGGTGGGACATCCCTCCTGGTGGGGATGGGAGGTGCATTACGTCTGTTAAGCGGATTCTCAGTATTGTGCAGTCATGCAGGCTTAAGCTGCAGCTGTAGGCCGGACAGCCTTCCAAGCTTGAAACTAGGTGAGGTGGCTCCAAAACCAGGGCCCACCTTGCTCTGGGACTTTTTATGTGACTCCTGTTGAGTTATTAAACCAATGCTGTTCAAACAGATGGGCACTCTTTACATCCAAATGCAGGAGCTGTTAAATATCTTACATCTTACATTTCCATGTTCTTTGACAACGAGGGACCTCAATTAGATCTTTCTACTGTAACAGATCGATGTATTTGAAGACTGCTGTGGTGAAAAAACAAAAACAAACAAAAAGCAAACAAACAAACAAAAAAACAGAAGTCAAGACATGACATTTTTCACTTTTTTAATGTAAGGCTGTGGAGAGACAAATCAGAAGCAGTATAGCTTTTCTCTTTTTGGGATCCCTTTATAAGGGATCAGGGGAAAGTGCTCAAGGTCATTGGTTTCAGTGTTTTTGACAAAATTATTTATCTGCTCTTAAATTCAATGGGCAATTTCAGTTGCAGCCACTTCCCAAAACCTAAATTTGGCAGTTTGTAATACTTAGTCAGTCTGTTGGGAAGGCAGCAACATCCCAAAAATACAGATATGGAATTAAAATATGGAGCAGAACAATGAGTCTATTTGTCTCTTACACGGAGACGCATACACAGAGATTACTCAGATGGAAAAAGGGATATAAGAAGAATCCCAGAAATGACGAGCACACATTAAGCATCATGTTTTAAAATGAGATATTTCTTTGAGAAATTATTTGTGACTCAAATCTGTACCTTCACAGTACACACATGGCTCGGGCATGATGAGCAATTGGAACAGAAATTAGCTGGTGATTCTAGAAGAGAAAAATGGGAGAAGGCTGTTACATATTGATGTTCAAAGGTGATAATGTCACCCTGGCCCATCACCATTTTTGTACGTTGATGGTGGAATTTAAGTCTCACTCTCATATCGAGTGCACAAAGAGGTACATCTTGGCAGTATAACAAAAGCCAATGTGGGTGGCAAGGTAGCTGCAAATTTAAGCATGAATGCTCTGGATGTGGGGGCTTGCACCTGATTACCAGATGCTTCAAGCAGATGGCCAGGGAGAGGAGAGAACAAGGCTCATGGTTGCTTTGATAGGGTTACAAAAAGCACCAAAACCAGAGAACAGAAAAAAAGAAAGCTTCCCTGACTGCACAAGTTATCAGATCAGCAGGGCCACCAAGATATGGCACACTACACACCTGACTTGAGAAGTGTATCCCTGAATCAGGCTGGCGATTAAATATCAGTAGCAAATCTTACAGAAATGGGGTTCGGGAAGAAGGAACAAAACAAACCAAAATAATAATAATAAAAAGGTTTTCACTGTTTAGAAAAGGAAGCTGCTATTTGAGCACAGGATACTATCGGGGTTTTCCTCTTTGGAGAGTTCCCCCATTAGGAAGCTTTGAACAGATGTGTTGTTTGTTACGTGTGGGAGTCAATATAGACATTTCTGTGGGACTGTGAGCAAGCTCTTCTGCAAGCCACCAGGAGTGCCAGGGCTTGTAACAGAGAACCATTACACAGGAAAATTAAAGCTCATTTCATTCACTTTTCTGGAAGGTGGTAGCAAGGTTTTGGGAAACAGCATTTCAACTTCATACATGGTAAAAACTGAAGAATTTGCTTCTGTTTTGCCCTGACAAGTAACTAGACAAAATTAAGCTAGGCAATCTACCTCAATGATTGGGTTAATATCTGTGTAATGGGATCTCTGATCCTCTCTCAAAACCATCTGACCTGTCAAAGGTCAGGTTGTGCTGGGGGCACATCTAAGGACAGTCACCAGCCTCCAGAGTACCTAATGGTGCAGCAGGGCAGTCTCATGGTGCTGGCTTAACCCATGGCTGCCTGCTGAGCTGGAATCTTCAGAGCTCCTCTAGACAGGTTTCTCAAGAGTTCATCAGGTTTCAGCCAGGCATCATGGCTAACTTCCTACTCGAATCCCTGCAGCCTGTCAGCTTTGCTGCCCAGTGTTGTTGCAGTTCAGCATTTTATCCTTCACAACTCCATCCCAGTATTTCAGCAGGGTGCATAGGCTGCTCCCCATACACACCATGAGTGGCTGGGCAGGTTCTTCCATTCCCACATGCTACAGAACCATATGGCAAAGATATAACCAGTTCTGCAGTAATACCTAGCACCTAAATACAACATCCACCTCACCCACCATGCTAGATCCAGGTCCGTATTCAGAAATAACATCATATTTATGGTGCCAACCTCTGCAAGAAGCACATCTACACTTGGATAACAGATGTTTGATTCAACTTGCTCAATGCAGTCAAAATATATTTTGATATGCTGTATTTAAGGCACAGTGTCCTCTGCCTTCTCAGGCAGGAGAGGGGAGGCAGGGCACAGGGAAGGATCCCACCAACCGAGGCCACTCCTCACCCGTGTGCTAATCACCACAGTGTATCCACTCAGCATCACTTTTTCCTTCTGTGCAAATAATTAAAAAACACCTGTGCTCTTCTCATTCAGTAATGCATGTTTCAGAGAGATGCTCTTTTAAGCTTAGACTATTTTCTCTTACTGTGGTTCAGCTGACAAAATAACAATGACTCATTTCACCGAGGATGCAGAAAGAGGGGAGGGAAGAGGCTATCAACCCTACCATTAAAAAAAATAATAATAATCAAATAAATACTACTAGGAAAAAAAAAAAAAAAAAAAAAAAAAAAAAAAAAAAAAAGGAAAGAAAGAAAGAGAGAGAGAGAAAGCAACCTTAGCATTTATCTCCTTCAAAATGGCCGGTGCCCCCATGCAACTTTGAAATCTGAATAAACTCCTGGAGGTGACTCTTTGCCAACATTTGCTCCTATGCCAGCTTTCTCACAAACGAACAGCTTGTATCTCCATGAAAACCAATGGATGGAACAAATTGTATTAAATTATGTAAAATGATACTAAAGAGCACAATCTACCAGTAAAAAATAATAATAATAATAATAATAAAAAAAAAAATAAAAATCAGAAAATCTTGTTTTTATAAATTTGAGAAAATTGTAAGAGATCATTAGGAGGGGGAAATGTTAAATTTTTATTGCACTTAAAGGGATGTCTCACGGCTTTGAGCAGGAAATGAGATTTATTCTCTCATAGGTCATACACACATAATTCTTTGGTGCCTTTGACACCTGTGAGTTATTTAGCCTTCCTCATACTTTAGCATGTAGAGAAATCCCATCTCCATGAAGCTGAGCATAGCCCTGTAACAGTCTCAAATTGTCCCTCCCCATCACACGGTAGGAGCTGTCAGTGCGTATTATGTATCCAAATTTCCTTCCACTTCTTAGAGACACTTTTTGGAGGGGGAAGAGGATACAAATAACTGTAATTAGCACCAAATTTGCTATATCCTTAGAAAATGATTAAGGATGTTTTCGGCACCTTTTGGGGACTTTTATAATTTAAATATACTGCCATGTCCATGCAAAGAACATTCCAGTAACTTTGCCTGAAATGGGTTTTAAATTGATGATTTCTGAGTGTGAGTCAGTTAATCATGAACAAAAAGATCTGACTATTTCTGTATCCAGGGAGGCACAGAGGGTGAGGTTGCAAGCGCTTTTGGCTGGCGCGGAGACTTCCAGCGACACAGCATTGGCATAAAATGGGGAGCCGTAACCCGGGGCTTTGTTCTGGCAGTGCAGCCCTGGGGCTGCCACACCATGGGGCTGCATGGAGTCGAGGTGGGTTTCAACCCATGAGCCCGTCCCCTGCTGTCAGACGGGGACCGGCCACTGAGTGCTGGCTCCTGGCAGGGATCTGCAGCGCAGCGTGGCAGGGGCATCACAGGGACTGGGCCCCACCTGCCCCCCATGTGGCTGGCATGCAGGGTGCCAAGAAATGGTAAAGAACAATCTTCAACCAAAGAGGCAAAGCCATTCATCCCATTTTAAAATCAGTTTTAAAATAAAGGGTTTGTCTGTATGAGCATTGTTTTTTTCCCCTTTATTTTCTCTCCCTCTTTTTTTTTCCCCTCCCCTTTCTTCTCACCTCCCTCCCTTTTCTGTTGCAAGACCCTGAAATGAAGACTTACAATTCTTGGCTGCAGTAGATTGTTAATTTATCCCACAACAGCATTAACTGAGCGTTCATCTAAACCTTCCTAACCTAGCTCTGGGAAGGTATTTTTGTGACACAAGTGAGGGTTACTTTAACTCTCAGTACTAACCCATAGCTCTCCACTGGAGATCTTTGCAATCCTAAAGAAAATAATAATAATAATAAAAACTTCTGCAGCCAGTAAAGCACATACAAGAACTGCTCAGCAGGACAAATGAGCATTGTAGCTTCCATAGTCACATACGCCACGGGGAGCCCCAACTAATTTCCACTCTCAATAGAGCTTATACAGACCTGGAAGCTTAAAATTGTTCCTGTCTTTCCATTGAATAAAACTGGGCTCCTATAAAAATAGGCACTCCTTTCCTAAAGGGCAACAGGAATTTGGAGGCCTTGGGGCTGCAGATGGAAAACTTGCTCTGCACTGTGGCTGCCGAAACCAGATAGGCCCAGTGACACCCAGGGGCTTTCATGTCCCAGCACTTCTGCCACCAGGAAAGAAGTGCCCACCTGAGAGCACCGAGGCGTGGGAGCCAATGGCAGGGTCTCTCTACAGGAGATGACTGTGCAGCTTCTATTCCTGCAAGCTGGTAGTGCTTAAAAGCTGTCCTCAAAGGGTTAACATCCTGAATTTACAGATATCTTTTCCCTGTCTGTGGTAACCAGTTGCCACTGACAGCCTGCCCTTGTGCCTTGTGGCAGCTGGAATTGCTACACTGGCAGCATCTCTGTGTGGCATCAGGAAATTTTAGATAAAAACATATACAATGTAAAAATAATCCTCATAAATTCTGGAAAAAAAGTGCAAAGCTCCACATGCTAAAAAAGCATCCTGCTAGAGAGACTATTTTTAAAAAGGCTATTAGGAGGTGTGAAAGCAAAGCTGTCTATTATGTTTCTAAAGAGAGGCACCAAATGCTTATTTTTCCTAGCAATGAATTGTGAGTGACCATTTCTGACAGACACCACAAGGTCACTGCCAGTCCAGGGTCCAGCACGGCCTCCCAGGTGCGAACGGGGAAAACTTTGTGTGTTCCAGTGACCAAACAATTGAGAAGAAAACTGAACTTGCCTAAACAATGTTGGTTTACATCGTCTGAATGAAACCTGATCCGAGCTGCTGTTTTCTGGGTTTCCCTTTTATCCCTCTTATACAGCAGGATAATTTGATATGTTTTTTTGTCATTAAAATCCAGCAGCTATTATACTTGCGTATTTTTCCATGTGGTAAATTGAGGTAATAATAAAGTATAATAATAATTAAAAAAAAAAAAAAAAAAGACAGGGAAAATATTTCCTTTCCTTCTGTGCAACTCCCACTACAGACAATGGAAATCCCACAGCACATGTTTGCAGGGAAATCAGAGCACACTCAGGACTGGAAGCGCAAATTCATCTAGTCTGAATGATTAAACCAGTAACAGTTATAAACAAGGAGCTTTTCATCTCACTGATTTGGGGATGGGTTAGTGCTTTCCTTCAAATAGTCTTCAAATAGTTTATGCTAACCAAAACACCCCTCCAGAAACAGCCTGGCAGTGACCAAACAGGCAAGAGCATTGCTCCAACTGGGAGAAAGCAGCACACAAGAGGAAAGCAAACTTAGCAGGATGGTGCCTGGGTCCCAACGAGCCAGCAGGCACCACAGATGCCTTTCAGTCCTTGGTACAACTTGTCAGTTCATTTTATATCCAATTTGCAACAAAAGTCATGCAGAAACTCATTCTTTCTGCTTTAATCCCCATAATTTTAATTATAAATTATTTACATTTCTTTTAAAAATTTGACTGTCTGGTCACAAAAAATTAACATTTAGATTTGCAAGGTTATTTAAAAAAAAAAAAAAAAAAAAAGACAAAACAGTTCTTGAAAACAGTTCTTGAAGAAGCTTTGAGAAAGCAAATTTTGAAGGAGATGTAGGACTATGCTTTTTTTGTTTGTTTGTTTGTTTGTTTTAAACCAGTTGCCCATTTTCACCTCTTATTAGGAGACCTGTGCTTCCATTTTGTGATGCTTTCTCCTCCATGAAGGCGTATCTGTGCATGGACCCATGGACCTTCACTGACTGCCTGAGACCCAGCTCCCAAAGCACTAGGATGGTTTCCCTGCTCCCCATCAAAGGCTGCTCACTGCACTGAGAAGCCTTTGAATAAGGCCCACAATCTGCAGCAAGAATGCAATGACATCCTTAATTTGCTTTTGCACCAGCTTTTTTTTTTTTTTTTAAATATGAAAAACATTTTTCATCATTACCTTTTCCATTTTCATTCACACACATCTTTTTCATTATTTTTTATCAGTTAATCTAAAATGATACACCAAGTGCTACTTAAAAAGCCAGTTTAATATTATTTCTTAGAAGGAGAAGGTCTGACTGATTTCCCTCATGCGGACGTTGATCAGAATTCACCTCCATGAAGCCATTGGAGTTATGCTGGTATAAAAATGATATAAATGAGATCAGGATCAGCTTACAGGTGTTAAGCAATAGGGTACAAGAAATACATGTACGAGTTTATTTGAATGTATAGCACGCTATACAGGTGTCACAAGTGCTATTTAAGCATACAGCGGTGAATGAAGAAAAGAATGCCATTTTAAAAAACAATGATTTAAATGTCATTGCAAAACACCACGGGAGCGATTGTTTTCTCCCCCAAAAGTTGCCTGAAAAATCCAGAGAACGTGGACTAATAAAGACCCTCCCTGAATTTAGTGTGCCTAAAAATATGAGGACTATCATAAAAATACTTATACAGGTGATACACAATTTTCCCATCAGACTTTTATGCAATAAATTGGGCTTCCATATTACACATGATTCAAAAAGAATAATTAAAGTCCTACATGGACACATATCTGCCTCAGGGCAGACCTTTTATGTTGTTTTGCATTCCATGTGTCACTCAAAAGAATTGCAACTGCGAAATGATGTTGAACTAAAATAAGACAAGAACACATTGACTAAAATTATACCCTGTCCAATTTGCTGACACCCTTTTAGACATCTTGCCATGATTGCTCTGGTGCAACCACTGTTCTATGTATGGGTGACATTTAAACTAAGCATAGTTGTACAATGAAATCAAATAAAGAATTTCAAGACTTTTTTCTCCCCCCCTCTCCCTTGTTGATACTGAAAAGTGCATTGGATTTGAATGCAGAAGATAAAGGACATACTTTGAGCAGTGATCTGCTTTTGTTATCCTGTCTAGGAAAACCGTCATTGATTTTGTAGAATTAATATATTTGGGTGCTAATAATCAGATTGGGAGCCTGAATCTTTAGCCCTTGTGTGCTCAGAACTCCTGTGGAAGTTAATGAGGAATTTCACCCTGCAAGGATAAGCAGGCTGAGCCTGTATTCTGCAAAACCTGAATTCCTGAAGCCTGACATATGAACACTTTTTAAGGCATACATGCTCTGCTGTGGTACATGGCTTGCCTGGCTGAACCTGCTGGGCTTGGGGAGCTGTGGAGGTGTTCCCAGGGGGCCGTTAACCCCCAGCCCCCCACCTCCCAGCAGCCGCTCTGGAAGCGAGGAGCACAGGATGAAAACCTGGGGATTTTTATGATACGTTAGATCCTTTTTTAAACCACTTAGAGCTAAATTTAACACATCCCCTGCATGCTACCCATCCCACCTTTCCTTCCCACCTTTAGCCTTCTCTTTGGCTGTTTTGTTTTCTCTTTCATTTCACTCACTTCCTTAATTAAGTTGATAATGTAATTATGTCACAGCTGTAGCATCCTCCTCTTGCAGAGGTGGCTGGATTTCTATAACTTCAGCCTGTTTGATGATTGATTGATATGTACAGAGATAACTAACTTTTCAGAAGTGTTATAAATAAGTCGTAGGAGGAGGGCACTGGCTGAGGCACCAGGGGAACTAGTGCTTGGCACTGGGCAGGTTTGCTCCCTCGCCACAGGAAGCTGGTGCTATCCAGGGGAAGGGGAGCGGTGAAGAACAAGAGTTTTTGCTTCAGTTCTTGAGCACTGGGAGAGGGAGAACCCCCCAGCGGGGAAGGCATGGGGAGACCTTCTCCACCCTGTGGTAATTGCTGAGGCAGGTGCAAGAAACTATCCAGTTTGCTAAAATTGCAGCCTCAATATCAGCCCCACCAAAAACACACAAAAGGAGTCACCCCCAGCTACTGTATGTCTTCAAATGTAAAAACTCTGCTCTGAGTAAAATGTTCAGGGTATTTTGACAGATAACCTGTAATCAATATATTTACCTTCCCATTTTGCTAAATAATAGAGTTTCCTGTGAGGTACTTGATATATGACTCTTGGTAATGAAAGAATAATACCCCTGACCTTTTATTACATATGGAAATATTTAAGTGTTTTACATCAACACTTTGCGGCTTGTTAATAGGAGACAATCTAGGAGAACAGTTAACTGAGAAGAGGAAAAAGCTTCATCAACTACTCAAATTTTCAGAAGAGGTTCAGAAGAAGTACTTGCCCCTATGAACAAAAAAAATGTCTATCTACAGGGAAATGTAAACAGAGTTTGTGTGAATCACGAGATCTGTTGTGTTTTAGACCAAATCTGCGAGCACATGCATATTCCAGAAATAAAACCTTTTAGCAGAAGGCCAAGGTTGCACACTGAAGCAAGCGAAGAGCTAAAACTCATCCCTTCCTCCTTTGAGGTGGGCCTGCTTGCTCCTGCTCTCCCTGCTCCGCTCTCCTTGGCACCCTGCATCTTTCGTCAGGCACTTAGGAGACATACACGTGAAAAACAAAGTCCTCTTTGCCGCACCTACATATGTGGCAAAGCCTGTCTTCCCTCCTGAGTGCTGGGAGGATCATTACTAAAAATACCACTCTCGAGATGGTACCATGCACACACCAAACTTTGATCTTCCCAGCTCCATACATCAATCAAAACAAAACTAGTTTTACCGTCATGTGTAGATGCTCCTCCTCTAGCTGTCTGTCAGCATCCGGGCAGCTTCATAGGGAAACTGCGCTAGATCCCAGTGCTCTTGAAAGCACCTAGTGCTGCCTCCACAGGCAGATTGATGGGATCTGCACCTTCAGCCTGAGAGCCTGATATTTTTTGACATGCACTTTAAGTCTGTGGTAGTTTTATAGATGGCTGTGTATGTTTTAGTGAAGGGAGCGCAGTAGGATACCTCTCTCTGACATCCCCGATATTCCGTTCAGATCATGTCACACTCTCATTAAGTTTTGCAAAGCTGATTACTACTAGTGTGTTCCCCAAGAAAGGAGATGTTTCTGATAGTCAGCACCCAGTGGGGCCAGCCTTTAAAATATAGCAGGCTTTTCTGTGCAAATTGGATACCTCTGCTGGTGCTAGGCCTCCATAGGATCAAAGACATCTCCCCTTGGCATGCCCACAGTAAGCCTTTCATCTGGCTCTAGTTTCCCCACTAGGAGAAAGCCCCCAGGTTTGCACAGCTGCAGACCAGGTATGACCATAACTTTTACCAAGATCTTTGACTATTTTCTGTCTCACATGTGGTCAAGTCATGAATCGACTCCAACATACACATACCTGCAAAAGAGAGCTTCACCTCTCTTCGGCACCTAACTGAAAAATGCATTTTAGAAGCAGGTCAGTTGCTCCTAAGTTTTCTTATGCAACAAAGAGAGGCTCGGATACTTTCTGAGAATTGTGTGAAGAGTAGCATGCAATTTTCTTTGACTTTAGGCAAACAAACCATGGGAACAGGATCACATGTGCTGCATACTGCTGTTCTGATTTTATGGTGTTTGGGAAACGTGACTCCTAGGAGGCATCTGCAACCAACTTGAAGCACAGGACTGCTAATGGACACTTCAGAATTTTTTTCCATAACCATTTTTGTCTATAAATCAATTCATGGACTAAGAAATCAGTGCAGTGCAAAAGCTATTGTATATGGCGAATACTGTTTCTGATACTGGAATCACTCCAACAAAGCCAGGTAAATAAATAATCTCCAGAATATATCTCACACACTTTTAAGCTCTTTTGGGAATAGTGCTGCTGGGCAAGCTTCACAGGACAAGAGAGTAAGGACACGTTATTACCGTTCCCACATCACCACAGCTTTAAGATTGCGTTTACCATGCATCATTTAGATCCATCTCTCCTTTAAAAAGCAGAAATACAGAGGGCAAGGGAAAACACATAAGCCAAAGTTGCAACATCCTACTATGTAGGATAACAGTAAAACAGCGATAACTTTCAGGTAGCTTTCACATCACATCACCAGTATACATTCCGTTCATGTATACGCCTCCCAAAGAAAGCCAACAAGCTCAATCTTTTTTGCATTTCAGAGTCCTGCATGGGCCTGAGATGGTGTCAGCTGTGCAGTCCTCACTTTGGGAAGGAGGGGAGGCTGTGCCTTCTAACGCGCAGCAAAACCAAGAAGCAAGCAATGAGACTTCATGAGAAGACTCCATTACAAACTGCCAAAAAGAGTCTTCTTGCTATTACAGGATGGAAATTATTTGTAAAACAAGGTTATAGGTCGCACACAAGCATTCACTGGGAATTATTGACATAGGTATGACATAGATGATAGCCAATCAAAAAGCAATTTTATAAACATTGTTATTAAATAGTAGGGTAATTGCTTTAAGTACTGGAGGAATGTCAGGGTCATAGGAGAGTTTTGTTGGTGTCATAGTTTTTTATTCGACACTTAGTGGATCAATGACACTTAGTATATTTATTCTGAAATGCAAGCTGTGTCACCAGCCTAGAAGCTAATCCACATACCACATACTACCCCATATTTATATAGAAATAATTTCTGATTTTATTTCATTCACTAAATATCCAGCAATGCAAGCGTCAAAGCTCTCTACACATGAAAGTATGGAAGTAATTAGGGATTATGTGGTAAGTGTACAAACATAGTTTATATTACTGTGTATTAGAAAGGACCCCTTTTATAGCTGCCTTTGTCAATTTGACAGAGCAAAGGGTTTTAATGTACTGTAATAAGAAATGTAAGAGGGGGCAAAGGACAGCATGGCTGTGATGCCTGTTTTTAAACCGCCTGGCCTTGAGGTCCTCCCCCTCTTCTACTCATCCACGCTCCACGCTTACTCCATGGTCACACACGTTTTAACCAAGTTAAGAGCAGGCTGGTCGGGGAGTCCTGTAAATACACACTGTCAGCCGTGCCTTCACAGCTCTAAGTCGGGCTTCCACCAGGGCAGACACCTGCAGAAGACAGCATGATGCAGACTACTGGAGGCAAGATTTGCATGATAAGATGCATTACAGAAACATTTAACCTTTTTATTCTTTCTCAAGGCCTCAAATGCACCCAGAATCAGGTGAGTGATTACAATAAATTAATGTAAAAAATGTAAGAGAGGTGAACAGACACACAGGGTGGTGTCCATGTAAACCCCTCAGGTGAAGCTTTCTGAGCCCAAAGTTTGTAATTGAGGTCCTGCATGCTGACGGACTTTGCAGTGTGTTTGATCTGCGCCCATTCTTCAGCATGGCAAGAGCCTCCT
The DNA here is from genome assembly GCA_011076525.1 of Nettapus auritus. Lineage (NCBI taxonomy): Eukaryota > Metazoa > Chordata > Aves > Anseriformes > Anatidae > Nettapus > Nettapus auritus. The sequence goes on along the minus strand of CM021775.1, from coordinate 19,998,892 downwards.
CCAAGCCAAACCACCTCCCTTTGCACTGACAAGAATGAAAAGCCAGGTACAAATCTTTCTGCAGCCTTCTCATGACCTCCTTAGGGGTAAACACAGCAGTGGGGGAAATATGGATTAGTATTTACTATTTAGAAGGTTGACAGCATCCTTAACTTCCCATCTAGCATAACAGATGACAATGGTGCTTCATGGCAAAGAACTCAGGATGTATATTACAACATGAAATACATACTACCTGGTAACATTCCTGTCACACTCTGAACTTTAGCTCAATTGAAAAAGGGATCAGCTGACACTCATAAAATGCTATTTTCAATATAACTGAAAGGAAGATTGTACCAACAACAATTTACTGCAATTAAAAAAAAAAAAAAAAAAAAAAGCAAAGGGAGGAAAGGAGGAAAAACAAAGGAACAAAAGGACCACAGCATGCTTTAGAAATGGGTTGGTACACACAAAAATACAAACTGTCCATTTTTTAGGGACATGGGATAGCATGCAACAGACATCTACCTGCTAGTGGGCAAGGCAGCCAGTGCCCACTCATACCGGACTTACATTGCAACCCAGAGCACACCATGACAAAAGTGGCGAGTGGTTATCTCTAGAGGAAGCTCAGCACAAGATCCAGCACAGGATCCCTTGCCTAAATGACTGCACATGATGAGGGCAGGCAGGTGAAGAACCACCAGGGTGCCCCGCAGCTGCCTCCCTCCTTCCCGCAGCACAGGAGCTCTGCCTCACCTGGATGGAGATTTCAGAGGCATCATGCATTTGCTCTGGCCTTTTACCTATTATGCCAAGTTCATCCCTAGGATCTAGAGTACACAGTCTAAAGCCTGAAATAAAAATAAGCCCTCACTGAAAATGTGAAAACCACATTTTCCTATGATTTATGCAGCAGATAATTTGTCCTGGCTGCAGGTTGGTGGCATTGACAGTCCCACGTTAAATCTCTTCTCTGAAGCACGCTGAGGCTCAAGCAGAAGTTTGCACCGTGGCACAAGTGCTTCACTTCTACAGCAATAATCCAAAAGGCAGCTACTTCCAGAAACAACATTAAACAAATCAGCATTTTCTGATGCTCTGCAACTGTAATAATTTAATGTGGTCATAGTAGTTTGACACTTCTGAAAATCAGGCAAGTGAATTAGATAGCTCTGCAAGGGGGTTAACAGTTTCGGTCTAAGAGTTCCAATTCCCTAAAAGTTCTCTCTCTAATCTTTGTACAGGGATAATAAATTCAGGCTCTGATAGGGAACTAACATTTAAAAATAAAGTCACTGATCCCTTTTTGGCATGCTGCAGAGATGTGGCAAGCATGATAACAGGAGAAAAAAATCAGTCACTGAAAAAAATGGAGTACAGGAAACAGGTGATAGCTTTAGTATAATGAATTCCCCATCTTAATTTTTAAGTTTATTACTTACAGATTTACATAGGTCTAGATGGTATGATTTAGATACCTTATTTAATTCAACTTTAACAGTTTGGGGGTATTCAGCTCCTTTCGCAGCTTTGAGAACCTCAGCTACAATTGACACCAAACCAGGGGAGATGAGCATGTCATCTCCATTCAGGTTCCTGCTCAGAACCTGAGCCCTGCTGGTCACTCTCCCACCCAGACCACCCCTGCTCTCCTCATCCCTGACTTCTTTATGAAAGATCTAATTGCTTGCACCAGCAGAGTGGGTACCTTAAACATCTGTGTAGTACTCACACTGACTGGCGATGGAGAGGGAGTGCAGTCGCTGATATGGGAGCAAATAAAGACAACAAATTTTACCCATAGACGTACCTGTAGATATATGTGTAAATAACTAGACCACAAAGTCTACATTCTTTCCAGTCTACAATGCATAGCTACAGGACACTAAGATCTTTAACTAGAGACTATATTGCAAAGAAGAAAAAGGTTGATCTGCATTTCTGCAGAAATCTCCACCATTTCAAAGCTCAATGTCTATCAGTCTATCCCAACATTTTCTGTTACTGTTAGGCATTTGCCTGTAAAAGACCCATCACTCTACTGAAAGATGGTTTACCTAGCTATCCAACCAGACCCCAAAAGACAATAAAATACATTCTCCACAATGACAATTCTCCAGATAGACTTTTTTGCAGCTTGCATACCTTCAAATCCCATGCATTACATCACACAACCAAACAGCAGCTCCCTACTGCACCCCAAAATGGGCCTTCCTTGCAGGTTTCATCCTCTTCCCAGACACCCAGACCAAGTCAGGTCTCCTGCAGACTCCTCCATGTGCCTCAGCTGGATGGCATAATTTTAGTGTTATCTTCTGCTGGCATTTCTTCTTGGATAAAATGGAGATCCATGTAATTGAGATTCTACATAAAATGAATCAGCCTCAGGTGAGGAAAATTATACACCTGGTCACAACATCCCATAGGGTGGTGGGAGGTACCTTCACGTAGGACAAGACTAAACCATGCCTTTTTGTCAAGGGGCAGCACTGTGCTTCCTATGTGTTAGTTTTGCTTGCTCCTGCTGTATCAATGCTGTTACATAATGACTTCACTACTGCTGCATCATAAATACTGAATGATAAGAGCAACATCCCCGGAATGCATGGAAAAACTGGAGACCTGTTAAGGTTGACCACTGCAGAAGTAAAAATAAATAAATAAATAAATGTATATTTTGCATATAAAAAGAGAACTCAAATTTCTTTGAATGCGTAGTTGTTATCTACCACACAGAAGAGATGTGAGCTTCTTAAAGACAAAATTCTCCACTTTCTTTTTCAACACATTCAGCATATAGAAAAGCATATTCAGGAGGTTTCTATATTTGATGATCTTTTTCCATTCAAAGTTTCAAATTAGTACTATGCCCTATTCTGTGAGTTTTATTTTCAGCACTAGAGCCAGCATACAACACAAGAATGCCTCTCCTTCAACAGGATAAAAATATATGTCTACATTCATTCTGTAGCAACAGATCCTTTTTTAACTAACTGGTGAGCACTTTGAGCTGGGTTGACCAGACACCAAAAACTCAGAATACAGTCCTTGTCCTATCTGTGTCCATCAATTTCCATTTTTAACATAAATACTTTTAACTCATACATGTTATTGAAAGAAGGCATGGTGTAGCAGGTCTGTCTGCCTGCCACAAGTCTAGCAACACTGAATATTTTGGGCTTCAGAAACAGGGGGAATGGGGGGGTTGGGGGGAGGGTTGAATTCTGCTTCTTCTGCTACCTGTATCATCATTCATCTGTCCTCCAGGGATGAGGAGCTTGTATTCAACTCTGGTACGTAACCATCAGGTGTTTGGTCAGATACAACACAGCATATGCACGCACATCTCTGCAACCTGCTAGATAGAACATCACCTCCAATATTTTTCCACCCTGAGAATGAGGGACAATTCTATGCCATTTAGCTCTGAAAATTTGCCTTCCCACATTCAAACTCTGCAGAAAATCCCTAGAATCTTAAAACTATCCAAAGGGGAGAGGCAATCAGCCCCCCCAAATCAATAATCATATGAATTTGGAGAGACCAGCACTGATATCTTCCCACTCTTTGCTAAAGGCTGCAGCAAAGACTGCAGTCACTCTCCATTCCTCTGCAGCTGTACACAGCTGTTTAGGTCAGGTGATGGCTGCATCTTGCTGTGGGCTAGCTCTCCTGCTGACCTCACCCCACACCTCTCACCTGAAGGCCAGCTTCAGTCCTGTCTTTTTCTGCCCAAGTTCCTCTGTGATTATTCCCAGTACAGATCAAAGAAATGCCTAGGCAAATAGCACGACTTGGTGGGATTCCTGTATCCCATGCAACCCGCTAAGATGGGCTCCAATTTCTGTGAATTGCATTCCATCACTCAGCATTGTGATCCTGACTACTTAGGATTTAAGACACTTTCCCAACTCCCAAAATCTGTCAACAGGCTTACATTTGCATTCAGCTTTAACAAAGAAAGAGCTGAAAATACAAAAATCTTTGGGGTGGGAGAAGCTGGAGGGAGGTGTAACAAAAAGAAGTCAAATGAATATAAAACAAAAGAGGAACATGGTACATAGCAGGAAAATCAAAAGACAAAATAAAAGATTAAGGAGTACAGGTAAAGATAAAATTCAAAAATGCTTTAAATGTTGATTCTCTGAAACACCCTACTGTTTTTGTTTCATGCAGTATTTTGATGCTAGCATCTAATTATTCTTTGCAGTGTTTTATCTCCCCCATTATAGTATCACCAGATTTTTTTTTTATTGGCACTTTCCTTATTAATGATTACAACACCTACATTTAAGGAGCTAAATGAGTTCTCTCTTTTCCTGAGCTGAAGAGAGGGGGGTCAGCAGAGAAACGAGAATTATTCCGTTGTATGTGTTATATTCAGAATTATTTTTGGCCATTGAAGCTTACTGAGGCAAAGGAAAGGTCCCGCCCCAGTCCTAGCTGTGAACCAGTGCCCAGCTAAGGTGGGGAGAGCTCTTCCTGCTCCCCAGTCAATCATGAGAGGAATTTAACAAATCTTTCATCTTCCGCCTAAAAATATTATCAGTTTTCTTCTAAATAGCTGTCCTTAATTAAACTCAATTTTCTTGTCAGAATCATACAGCACAAAACACGTCCACTAACATGATGTATTTACTTTTCTCTCTTTACACTGCAGATTGGATGCTGACCCTTGCTGTAGCAAAGCATAGTGCCTTAAACATACCTGGTCTGGGTGCACGGCAGTACTCACAGGATGTGTGCAGAGCTCACACGTGCCCATCTTCTGCAGCCCCACATGGAGACCACATGCCTGGAGAGACACCTGGTGATGCTGTATGTGGATGAGCTCCTGTCTGGTGATGTTCCTAGCTGGCCCACGATGCCAGATGGGGGAAATTAAGATGCATCAAAGCCAGGGTGATAGCTGCCCTCTCCAATGGCACCACTCAGTTCATACAGGGAGGGCTAACCCTCCCAAAGGAGGGCACAGAGAAGAGCTCAACTGAAGCTGGATCCTCTCCTTCACCCCACCATCCCCATAGCAGGTATTGGGCTGCTGGGAGTAATTGCATAATGACAGAAACCTAGGCTGGCAATAAAGCACAGAAACCCCAAGTGGGGAAAAAAGAAGAAAATAATATGTACTGTTTACACACCAGACAGAAAAAAGCAATCCAGGGTGCAAATAACTGCAAATAAACTTTTGTCAAGAGCCAGAAATTTTCACACGTATGCAAAGCTGGCAATATGCCTCAAGCTTACCACTCGATTTTTTTTTGTTTTCCTTCAGGCTCCAAAATATTTCTGCTGTGCTCCCCATAAAGAAACAAGCCATGTTGATATATCGGTTTTGACTGTGGATTTCATACATTTTTTTTTTCCTCAGGTATAATGGGGCTTTTAGTAATTAATTATAACAAATTCATAAAGACCCGTACAAATATTGTTTTAAATAACTGCTTAGTAAATCACTATGTATTTATATTAAATGAATCAAATGTACACTCATGGTCAAATCTGATGGCAATGAAGTAGAACTATTATGTTAGGCAGACAGACAGACAACCTTTTGGGGAGACAAAAGCTAAAGCTTTCTTAACATAGAAAATGTTCCATGAATAGGGTTAAATACTTAATGGTTGCTAGCAAAAGATAAGACAAATATTCTTTGTTAATATTTATAGAATCCCATCAGGAACTCTTTTGTCCTAGCATTGTTTCCAAAATTCAATCCCCTAGTTATATCCATCATTTTTCATGTGATTAAAGGAATCTAAATTTGCTGCCTTGTCTTGTGAAAGAATAAAAAGTTATATCTGTATTATTAAAGCCTCTTGGTTAGAGCAGTAAATGTAATATTGATAGTCTATGGTATGTAAGTCTAAAAAAACTACTGATCACAAACACTCATGACATATAAAATGCATTCATAGGATTTGTGACATTATTCCTACAAAGTTGGGATCCAGCTTAAAAAAGAGATAATTGCATCCTTCCAAAAGAGGGAAATAAAATATTTCAAACTGATAAAAGGCATGAAATAAAAGACTAAAACTAGATGGGGGAGGGGGGGGGGGGGCAATAAAAACTCTGCTTTGATTACAGGGAAATTATACTCAATACTTCAGCACCCCTGGAGAGGGGGACCTTCTGCTGTAGGAGGGAACACTTAAATCCTGCAAAACTGGGAGCCGTGGAGAATAAGTGAAGGCAGCCTTCGTGTCCTGTCAAAAACCACCAAGTGCTTTTTCTTTCACCTGTAGGAAAACCAAGACTCATGGCTGAATTTTTCTCAGTCTACTGAAAAGTTCTTTATAAAACAGGCAAAAGGCAAGTACTCATTGATCCTTTTTTTTTTTTTTTTTTTTTTTTTTTTATTTACCCAGAACTTCTTAACAGCTTTAGAAAAATAGATAATTATTGCAGTTAATTTCAGCAAAACAGTTCAAACTCATCAGGGCTGCACAAGTATAATTTACTACTCCTTCTGACTTATTGTTTTGACTAGATGTAGATTGATGATTAAAGTGATAAACAGTAACATTTTTATAAAATGGCTGACTCTGCCAATGGCAACTGAATAAGAAACATGCTGAAATAGCTGTGCTGTTATTGTGATTGTACTCAAGGCTGTCAACAAAGAATATAAGTATTTGACAAGGTGTTATCTAATTGTGTTTTTAAAAGCCACGATACATACATCTTCTAATGTGTCACTTTAAGCTGCAAGAAAATTTCTTTTATTAAAAAGTACAAAGGAAAAATGAATGCCTTGCATTTTCTTGTTTCTTTTTCCCAAGCTCTGCCCTTTTGCCGTCATTTGACAGAATATATTTGCTCTTTAGTCAAATTGGCTTTTATTTAAATGGTTGCCCAAAATAGCACAGCAACATTAGGTGTATAAGAAGAAAGAACAGCGTGTCCCACAGACAATTTTTACCTCAGCCCTGATGGGAATTAACTGATCGAAACAGAAGGCTAAGAATAAAATCCTTTTGACACTTGGAGTCAGTGAAACAGCACCTAGGATCAAGGAAAGGGGATTTCCGCGACCCCCCCCCCCCCCCCCCTTTTTTTTTTTAAAAAAAAAAGGGATCACCAAGAGAAGTACCTTAACATGCTTATCTGTGAGTTATCTGTAGGCCTGACAGTTCTTCATGCTACACATAGGCATCTTCATGTCCAGAGTGGCTATCCTCAGAAACCCCTCTGATACAGGGCAGTGGTACGAACCGCACCATGACACGGTTAGCGATGTGCCCGCCATGGCAGGTTTGGCACAACATTGACCCATGAACAAGATCAGGGAGCCACGGCTCCAAGCTTAGCCTGCAGGCCAGTCTCCTCCTCCAACTCACAACCCCTTGCTCTGCTTGTAGGGTACAACCTGGGCACCACAAAAGAAGGTCTTGGCCATCAATTAGAAGACAGAGGAGATTGCTGGGATGGGCAAAGGAGCCTGAGCCACCAGGAGGGCCGGTACCATAGCACAGCCGTTCCTGTGGAGGAAGACAACTGACTGGGAAGGAGGGAGTTAAAATGGACTGCAGAGGGAATTAAATAAAGATGCTACAAATAAAGGAAACTCCTACTTCTCTGCTCTTGTCTTCTGGGATGACAATAGCATTGTGAAATGCTGCAAGGCATGGAAAAATAAAGGGAATTAACTGTTTGGAAACTCTCTTAGCAGTAGTTTGAAACATGGGGAGGAGTGGAGGAGACTGCACTGAGTGATGGTGCCTGTGGGCCCTCTCTGGGCCTCCATAAGGCTTATCTCAGCAAGGAGATAACTGCAAAACCCACTCTCCTTTCCAGCTGGATAGGGACCTGACAGCCACTGGTGGGACACACCACTGCTGTTGCCTTCCTGTCGGCAAACGCCATCACAGCGTGCTCCCAAAAGGTGTTTTATTAGCTGCTAGGCCAATGAGAGCTCCTTGTGATCCAAGACGTCCTGATGGGACTGCAGCACCATCACTCTGTGTGCCCTCCCATCACACATCCCTCTGAGAGCCCAAGTACTCAAGCCAAGCCCAAATACTTGTCCCACATCACCATCATGGGCCAGAAAAAGACGCTGCATTGAGCTTTCCATTAGCACTTGCACAATATCTGCATGTGAAGCAGAGGAATCTATAAGAAGCAAGATGGCAGCAGTAGGATACTTGCCTGAAAACATATCATGTTTCAGGGTAAATAGTTGAGGGTCAGGTGCAATGGCACACTGATACAAAACCCAGGCTGAGACCCAAGCAATGTCATTTGCACACCAATCTTAGCAGCACCACTGAAATATAGAGGTCAGTTTGGTCTATAATGGGACAGCAACTTCTGATTTTTAATCCCAGTGGTATTTTAAGCGTGGGATAGAAGTTAAAGGAAA
>CM021775.1:19926798-19990436 GCA_011076525.1 Nettapus auritus | reverse complement strand
AAAAAAAAAAAAAAAAAAAAAAAAAAAAAAAAAAAAAAAAAAGGTCGTTGTAATACAGCACACCGACAGCTACCAGCTGACCTGATTTTGTGAGGTAAGGCACAGGCCTCATTCCCAGTCTATGCCAACATGTTTGTTTGTCTTTGAAGGCATATTCACCAAAAGTCATAAAAAATGATCAGAGCCTCAGTTGCTAGGGTTATGAATGTCTTTGATACTGTTTGATGGTCTGGGTTCACAGCACTTCTACAGATCGCTACTTAACGTTAATTTTAAAACTGACTTAGTGTCAAACTGCTAATTTTTCAGAGGGAATTGAATAAACACTCTAAAGATAATGACTGAGTGGCCTTCAGGTTTTGTATTTAAATTTTCCATTCAAAATCCTGACCTTTATGGAAATGAAACAGGAGGGGGGGAAAAAATGGTCTTTGAGAGCAGAGCGAGCAGTTCAAGAACTAGGGATTGCTGCTGAGTGCCCACACACTGCCTCCACTGGCTTGGGTGGTGACAGTGCCCTGATGCTGGGGGACAGAGCAGTGCTGCCACCAGCAAGTTCTAAACAGAGCTCAGGTCAGGTGTGCTCAAACAGCCTGTGACAGGGCTTTCCTTTTTCTACCCATATATAAATAGAAAAAAGAGGCAACAAATTCAATCTCCTCTAGATAACTAACAATATGTAACATGCATCCTCCTGGAAAGGGCAATCCACATTTCCAAAGCCATGCAGCCATGATTCACTATATACAAGCCTACCTAAAAGAAAATAAAAAGGTGGGGGGGGGGGGGGGGAAAGGGAGACATGTGAACAATAATCTGTATTTTGACTTTCCCAGCTGCATGTGTTGGAAACAGTGCAGTACTTACTGCTACCTGGGCCAAGGTCCATCCTTCCCACCTGGATTCTCAAGTGTGCTCATCAGGAGGAAAAACAGTTCCCTGTGAGATTTTAATCTTTAATAACATTTTGTCTTTAGTTCTCTTTCAGGTGCTGCTATGCCCTTTAGTAGCAGGCTCCAAATAAATTATACTACTATAAAAGGTTCTACCAATCTTTACATGAGCTAGAAGCATGAGAAGTTACCTGAAGGCAAAGATAAAAAGGTAATATAATTAGGTAACTTCATGTGAAGTGGAGTATCTGCCTCATTTTGGGTGTAGTCCCAAGGAAATATCCTAATATGTTAATGTAGAGAAAGAGCTTTATATTCAAATGGACAAAATCTACATACTGGAAGTCAGACACAGGATTATCATTATCATTCTTTGCCTTTTTTTTTTTTTTTCTCCACTGAACAAGCGTAATTTAAAGGTGCTGCAATTGGCCATGATTTAGAATATAAACCCAATTTTTTGTGAACCTAGTGGGGTTTTCAAAACTTCCCTTTTTCTGTATTTTATAGTGAATCCTGTGAATTTAGAGGTCTTTTGGAAGAGAACAAAAGACAGTCATAGGCTCCTGAATTAATTATGATATTTTTAGTTATTTAGCTAGATTTAGGAAAAAATAAAGTCAACATCCTCTAAATACATTCTCAAATCCCCAGCTTTGTGGTTTCTCAAACCTAGTCTCAGTGGAAGAGCTTCAAAAGCCACATAATTTCATTACAAAAACAGTTAAACAAAGATTTGGTTAGGGTGTTTTTTTGTTTGTTTTGTTTTAATTTGCAATAGCATCACTATATAGGAGCATTATGGAGGCTAAAAAAGAAATAACATATACAAGTGCTTTAGTAGGAAGAGTATCAGTGTACAAAGAGCAGGCCACTATCAGAGCAGCATAACAGTTCCAAAATCTTCCTTACTGCCTCACCGAGGTGGGGTGAGGAGTAATGGCTAAGGAATTGCAGCCTCGTCTTTTGGTTCAAAAAATTCCAGTGTCATGCAGACAACTAATAAGCAGTCAGCAGAGTCTGCAACTGGCAATTATATTAACAAAGGGTTAATATAACCCTTTCGCATTATTTCTCAGGGTCTGGTACAATATGTTGGAATTTTTAGCCAATTGCTCATTATCACACTCATTTCCTGAGATCTTGTTTTAACTAAAACACTGTCAAAGCACTTTGTTATACTCACTGTACACTTTTTGTATGCCTTTTTTTTTTTTTTTTTTTTTTTTTTTAACTGAAGTCAGGAGGATTAGATACAAAATACGATCTGGTATCCCACAATGAGATCCTTCCCCAGTATTCCCACAGTGGAGAGGATTTTGTTATTTTTAATATCTGAGCAGCTAGGTGCTGTGAGATACAGCTATTCTTTATCAGTATCTACTGGTCTGAGGGCTCTGACACAAATCTACAGTTTGGGCTTTTATGCTCTCACCCAGAAAATCCCAGAGGGAGGGAGGTGATGTGCATGAGAGTTTTGCATAGCAAATGTGCTGTGTCCAGCACAGAGTCAGTGTGCAGGGGGGAAAAGCTGAGTGCCATCCCCAACCCCTGGAAGCTCTGCAGGCACTGGGACCCTCAGCATTGAGGGATACTTCAAGAGGCAGCATGTCTATTGCTGCTGGTCTAGGTTCTGGCCACAGGATGGCATATCCCACAGAAGTGACAAAAAGGCCATGAAAAGAAATGAGGGCAGCAGTGAACTGAAGCTCTGTCATCATCCTACCTATCTTGATACTTCCCTGCTTTGAGCACATTATTAAATAAAATCCCTGTGATAAACAATGGTATCTAACATTCTATTACAATCACTAATATTGACTCACCAACATTCATTCTAAAGCAAGAAAAATTAGGGTTCAAGGCCATCTGCCTGATCTGGGTGAGGACCCTGGTCAGGCAGAAGGTCTGTGCTTGCTGCTGTTCTTTTGGAGGAAAAGTATCAGGTTGCGGTGAGATACAACCATCACAGCATGGTCAGCCTGTGAGCTGGACTACTGATTCCCAGCCTGAGTCAGAAACGATTCCCACACAGAAATGACTTTTGTGGCCAGAGAGACTATTAAGCTGATCAATCACTCCAGAAGAGCTACCACAGAGCAGTCACACAACTGGAGTAAAAGCAAAGTCCTCATGCAGGGGTCCAGCCTGGGTATGTACTCCCTGGAGCACCAGTACTCATGAATAAATAATAATAATAAATATTATTAATAAAATGTCATTCATCTAAGGGTATAATGCAGACATGTCATCCCTTATGAAAACAACATCACAGTGCTTCACTTACGTCTTCCAAAGATGTATTAAAAGGGATGAGGACCATATTGTAGAATAACCACCATATGCCATTCACCTTTTTTTTTTTTTAAGGCTTGTTACAGCTTTCACTTGGAAGAGTGCCAATGTCAGAAGAATATATGTTATCCCTTCTTTTGTCGTCTAGAGATCTGAGATAATCTCCCCATATACAATATGTGAAGAAATGTCCACATAAGTAATACACTGTCACACTTCTATTATTCAGCCTTGGGAGTGTCTAATAACCTTTAATCCAGAGTGGATTTTTTTTTATTTTTCCCTCAAAAAGCCAAAGGCATTAGGACTGATCATGGACAATTCTCCAATTTCCATATTCATTTTCAGATGAGAAAAGTTTTTTTTTATTATTTTTTTATTTTTATTATTTATTATTTTGTGCATATTAGTGGGAGACTTTTTTTTTTAGTAGGTTTTTTTTTTTTTTTCTGTTAGTTTGGTAGTCTCAATGTTTTACTTTCATTATCAGCATATTTCCAATTTTTTTATTTTTTATTTTTTTTTTTGCAATGTGGGGCCAGCAAATAAGACTGTCAAAACAAGTATGCACTTGTTAACAACTCACTAAAAATATATATATATTTAAAAAGAAAACAAGTTCAAGTAAGTTTTAGTTTTGACACTGATTGATGTTGATATTTCTGACCAGTTTTATGTTGCAAAGATTTTAAACAATATCCTCCTCTGATCTTCAGTGCTGTAGTTATAAATACTTGATAGCATTTTCATAAAAAGGATCTTTTTACACTATGCTTAATGAGAGCTTCTGCTTCAGATATAGAAGTAAAAAGAAACCTAGCTTAATATGGTGATAGTCAGATATTCAATAAATAGTATACATTGTCAAAAAAAAAAATAATCAACTATTATACCCGTTTCTTTCACTGTCACTTACTTTATCAATTATTCATGTAAAATCTAACTGAAAAATGTTATATTTAGCAATCATTTAAAAAATTCTCTAAACAGTTGCATGACAGCTGATATGTCCACTAAGTGATCATTCATCACCTGTCTGTAATCATGAACCTGTCACAAACTGGGAAGAATAAAGTTGTTGGTTTTTTTTCCTCTTGGAGAAAAAAAAAAAAAAAAGTTAAAAAAGTTATTTGTAATTATGTGACATTTGCTTTCCATTTCCACAGCCAGTTAGGGTTCACAAACATGAAAATCCATTATGGAATGGTATGTAAAGTGTGACCGATTCTTGTTCAGTGAATTAGTAAGCAAAGTCTGAATATGATGTTTATCTGTTAATCTGCATCTTTGGTACAGACACAAGTAAAGAAGGTATTAACAAAGGATATCAACAAATTACACTTTTAGTGATTATGTGTTCACACAAAGGACACAGCAGTTTGTTTCATGTTTGTAATAAAATATAAGGACTATATATGCAAGAATATAAGCATGGAACAAAATAAAAGTTAACACTAAAAATCACATTTTTAGAGCTTTGTTTCTGTTCATGAAGCTTGTTAGTAATGTAGAACTTTTCGAAAAACCACTGTGTGGTCTCTTTGTTTATACTAAGACACACTCCTTAAATATGGACATATTATTTCTCTGAATACAATGCTATTTTTATTTTACAAGAAGTACTCCAGCGAATTCCATATAGAAATGCTCACACGTATTCTGATTAAGACATTTAGTGCAAGGGTCATGAATAATAAAATTGCTAAATATGCTTATTGCCATCTATAAATAAATGTTATCACATTCAAGGTTTTGCTTCTGTCATGTTAGAATAAGTAGGGTTAGTTGCAAGACAGTAGTGCTTTAATTTTACTATGAAAATAAATACTTAAATTTATAAATATTCAAATTATTTCCAAGGTGCAGTAAGCCTAAATTAATACTTGCAAAATGAATGCAACAGCAAAATTGCAGAAGTTCACATTATCCTAGAAAGTTCAACAATCTACTCGTGATACTTCTATAAATGACAGAGCCCTGTCCAGTAGGAGATCGGCACTTGCAGCCCAGTCCCATTGTACTCAGCAGTAAAACTCTGACTGCTTTCAGTGGGGGATAGAAAAATATTCTTCATGATGACTATGAAACCAGAAAGTGTTCTTCAACTCAAATATATATGTATATATTTATAAAACCAATGGCATTTCTGCACAACTGTTACTGAGGTTCCCATTTTCAGCATCTGCCATGGGGCTGCATGGAGGCAGCAGCCTGAAGCAGAGGTTGTACCCCAGCATGCTCATGAAAGAGCTTCCCTCAAACTGGCAGGTGCTGCCTTACGGACTTACAGGAAAGGTATTGGGCAAAGCAAGGAATTAGGGCAGAAAGCCTGCTGAGTTAGAGAGCATGATACAAGCCATTATTTTAAAACAAAACTTCACTGAAATGTTGTAGCTGTCAGAGAATGAGCTTCTGACTCAACTCCTAACTCAACTCAAAACTATCTGCTTCTGACTCAACTCCTCTGGTCTCCCTAACTGGGTCTCGGAGGTGAAAATACCATTCAGCCAATATTGTTTCCATGCTTCTTGGAATGCATGGAAATAAATTGTATTTATTAATGAATGCGATGAAATAAAAGAATTTAAAAGTGAATTGAAAGGTACTTTTTGTTGCATTTGAAGGAATGATATAAAATAGTTTAACAGTTTAAGTCTGCTGTTCAGTTTTCCTAGTTTTAATGGTGCTTTCTATAGAGCTATTCTAATGAGAGGTGACCAGGTATATGGACAACTTCCCTACTGCTTTATAATCTCTTCTTGAAAATATCAAAAAGCAAACTAGCCTTCTCACCCGGTCTTCTCAATTTATTTATTTTAAGTCTTACAAATTTAAAATTCAGTTAGCTTGGGGTGATTTAGAAATGTCTGAAATTATAGGCAGCCCATACAATCTGTGTCAGCTAGAAAATACCCCAGGTCTTCCTGATTGTTTGACGTTACTTTAGTCCCTACCTGTCCATATCTTGAAGATTCTGTACAGGATCTTACGGCAGTAGGTGTACGATGGTATACATTTCCATGCATGAATGCTGTGCTTGGGCTGTCTAAAGAGCATACGGCCTGTCCTGAGCAATTCAACCACAGGAGGACCATGCAGTATCTGGAGAGGACCATGCAACTGCTGGAGAGGTTCACCAAGAAGCTACATGCTCCCGCTGGAGGAATAACGCACAAGGCAAGCATGTGCATCCTCTGATACTTAGCTGTATAGCTTGTGCGGATGCTAACTCTGCTAATGACGAAGTTGCAGTGCAGTAATGAGAGGAACAATGTTTGTTTTGATCAGTTTGATAATTCATTTAAAAATATTGTACCAAAGCCATCAAGACAGAAAGCTGCGCCATTGTTAAAAACTGGCACTATCTCATTATGTGAAGCAATTGAAACCTGGGGGAACAATATATGATTTAAAGCAGACAGTTAAGTTCTTTTCTTAAGAAACAATAGAATTGTTTTCCTATGATTCTGAGCTTGTTCATGGGAGTAAACTCTGCTAAGCAAGGAGTAAGTGAAATTTTCGGTTGCTGATTCTGAATGACCAAGACTACTTCCCAGGAAGGTTGTAAACTGGGCCCTATTTCAATAAAAACTTCTTCAACATGATCCTCTTGAATTGTATTTCTATGCCCATGTGGGTGCATTCCCAAGTATTCCATGTGTATTTAAGATCAATAACTCAACTGATGGTAGAGGATGCGCACTGAATTAGGTTGTGGGGTGGCCATATGGTCCTTTAGTGGGGCATGACTTTTGCTGAGCTACAGGGATACTGAACACATTGTTCTCTGCTTCACGTTAGGTTTGTGTCCTAAGAGTAAAACATCAAATAGCGGTAGAAAAACTCCAAGTACATTTTAGCATTACACACCCCTGAGGTGCTCAATAGGTACTGAGGAATTTCTTTGCCATAATTAAGAGGTTCAGAGACCAGATGAACAAATGACAACTAATTTTGATTCACTTAGAAAAATGAGTCATATCACTTATTATTAACTATTAAAGCCATTTAAACTCTATTGAGAATAGATCTAACACTGCAATGCTTTGAAGATTTGATACGTCTTGTAATCCATAGATTATTAGTTAATTTCTCTGCTGAGATCCTACTTTCAGTAAAAAATGCACGTAGACTAAAATGGTGTTGGTGGGTTTTTTTTGTTGTTTGTTTGTTTCTCTCTTTTCTATAACAAAGATGTACTTTAATTGGCTTTCTATTTATACTGCTCTCAATAAAGGTATGGAGGCTGCAAGTGGGAGAACCTTCCCCAATTCTGGCTTGCAAAGCATACAGAAAAGCCCACCATTCATCCACAAGTACACCCAAACCTTTCATTTGGGTTTGGTTGTGCTTGTGGGTGCACAGCATTCTTTTCTCTCTATTTGTTCTCCATGTATAATTTAGACTACATTTTGCTTTAGAGACCCTTAACGGATAAGGAAAAGAAGGCAATAACAATATGTTGATTTATATCACTGTGAAACATTTTACCCCCATACTTCAAAGTAATTTTAATTGAATTTAATCCTCTTGACTTTCATTTACTTATAAATGAGTTTTAGTTGTAATGTTAGAATGAAACAGACTTTAGCAGTTAACAGGTTTTTAGTGTTTTTGATTATAGATTATTATATAATGTTTCCTGGGCTAGAAAATACTGAATGCTAAATACTGTCCCATATTAGATCATTTTTAAACCTTCCACTCTTCTACAGGTAGGATAGAAGCATACCTATTTGAGTTTAAATGCAGTTCATTAAAAAAGTTAAAAGTGTTTGAGAAAAATGATAAGTACTGCAATTCATTCACCAGAATATGTCCATGACCAAGAATATATTTAACCAGAAAATTGAAACAAACAAACAAACAAACAAACAAAAAATATATATATATTCCAAAGGAACTATGCCATGTATAAGCCAATCAGCTGTGTGTGCACATTTATAATTTTTCAGCTCCTCATCCATAGATCATACGACACTAGAAGCCCAATTCATTAAAAATTGAATACTCTATTTAAGCTGGATGTTCTTATACTCAGAGAAAAAGCAGAGAACCGTTTTCTTTCCCCCCCACCCCCTCTGAAAAGTCACATTTTTGCAATTCAATAAACCCTTGTTTCTCTCAGCTTCTAACTGGACAGCACTGCTCAGATAATTGCTACACAACTTCATAATTGAATGCAGAAAATTTGACTAAAAAAAAATGTCTGTTATGGTCTTTGAAAATTATAGAAAAAATCCCACCTGCCTTTAACATACCCACACATATTCTCGCTCTGTTCTATCACAGCTGCTCTTGGTTTAAAACTCTGTTTAGCAATTGTTTTGTATTTGAACTCTCCTTAAAGCCTATGAGCCAATCCCTAATCAGTTATATTGCATTAACATTAATGGGTGCCATATTTGCAATTCCTGCAGGATTTTTTAGTCCCTGTTTATGCAAGTCTTCCCTGCATATCCAGATCTCTTGTTAGGAAAACATCATTTCTGAGAGCAACTTCCAAGTTCCCATCAGCTGTGATATAGCCTGGACATCTCAGCAGCATGGACTTTGAAGACATTGTTTTGAAACATAAAGACTGGAAGCACCAGCTGATTTAGTCTGCTAACGAATAAGCTCTGTATATAAGATGGGCAGTAGTAGCCAACAAGCAGTTTCTGGGTTTCTGAACAGACAGGGAAGTCTTTGAAGCATTTATCAGTAGACTTTTCTCCTCTCTGGAAGAAATGTGGTCAGAAGTATGCTGTTCAAACAGCACAGTACCTGTCATTTCAAAATCTGCCTGTGTACCCTAAGGATCTTAGTTACCAATATTAAAATGTACGTCTTACATAGTTACAAATCTAATTTTGGTATTGGCTTTAAAATTAGCAAGTCTATAATGGTTCTTCTGCCACTCACTATGTACAATCCTAAGTTTGAAATGCGTATGCAGACGTGTTTTCTCCATTGGAGAAGAAAGGTTCCTTCCCTCTACAATATAAGGTGCAAAACATTTCTTACATGAAACTAGTAAAGAGCAAATCTTTCCCAAAACACCCATATTGCTTGCATGCCATCTCTTTGTTTTCTTGACACATAAATCATGTACTCAGCAAGTTGTTACTGAAATGTATTTATGTTCATCAAAATAAGTTATCATTCATAACACCTGAAAGTTTTCTGCCTATTAGAGAATTTTAGAACTTTACTTTTTACTCTGCAGACATGACATCATTACTGACCCTGTTATAATGCACCTACTGCAAACTAACCTTACGCAATATAAGGAGTTCTGTTTTCCAGGGAAAATCCCATTAAAGCCAAAAGAAATTGCCTGTCTGCATTTGCATCCACTGTTATGAAAGTGTTCAAGACAGAAACAGAAGTGCAGATGCAGAAGTGCCATTATTAAAAGTATACATATAGTGAGCACCATGCCACACTTTTAGTCTTGTAACCACTGTATCCTGCTATACAATAGCTATTTCCTATTCAAAGTAATTACTGATGAGGGCAAATGCTGAATTTTTAATGGTGCCCATTGTAGGCAGCAGTATGTTCTAAATGAGAAATAATAAAGACCTGGTCCTAAGAGATATATCTGTCTACAGACTTTGATTAAGAAAATTAAATGGTGGCAAATAAAGTATGTAAATATAAAGTTCGCAGAAAACGAAGGTTAAATGCCTAGTCCTGAAAGAGACAACTGTGGATGGACTGAACCAAAGTTTTGGCTCAAAGCAATAATCCTCTATGACCAGCAGCCACCTATGTTTGATAGACAAACCTCCTGGTTTTCCATACTGGGAAAAAGTCTGCTAAATAATCAGCAATGCAAAGAATGCAAAGGTGGGCTGGAATAAAGACCCATGTCAGAATACAGCCTTCCTGTGAGTCTCGACTGCCCAAAGGGCAATAGAAACGGTTAAGGAAAACTCCCTGCAAGAGACCATTTCAGATTTTGCTGTCAGTATTTTCCACTTCTTGTCCTGGTTGATGTATAATAGCTGTTCAGACTGCTCTGTAACTGTTATGCCATAGCATGCCTCGTAACATACCCTAATCCTTTCAAGTACTTTCAGTATCAGCTATGGATTCAGTAAGTGCAAGCTGGGTTAAAGGAGCAAAGCAATCAAGTTTTCCTTTTTTTGTTCAAGTTTTTTCCTAGGAGTACCCAAGAATCAGAAGCGGCACATCTTTTCTTGTAGATACAGATGCTCATTACTAATTACTGTGGTTGAGACTTTGACCTGAGAACTGCACTGAAGCAAGCGCTGCAATCTCAACTCTTATTCTCCGGAGTTGAGCTACCGATCCTGCAAGTGTGAAAGGCAGAGTTTAGCATTTGTCAGACAGAACAAGTGAAGTATTTCAAGCTTTATTTTACACAATCTATTGCTCTTCGCTTTCTGAGGTCACCTCCAGAGGCTGTGTGTTACTACAGGTCAAAAAAAGAAATTATGATCAAAGAAAAGATGTATGATTCTTTACACAAAGGGAAGAGGTGTTGAAAGCAGAAGACACATACCATACCAGCATGAAAGCAGCCACTCAACACAGCTAAAATAGCATCACCACTCAGCACCAACTGCTCAGAGGAGAAACCTGCCCTACAGGGCCTGCTGCCATTCGAGGAAGGTCCTCTCCCTGGCAGCCCCATGACCACCTAGGGGTACAGCCACCCCGCTATGGTGTAAATGACTCTGCTGTGAGGAACCATTCCTGATTTTGGAAGCCCAAGGCTAGCCTGTGGAAGCCTCAGGATGCTCACCCACCTCCTCCAGCAGCAGGAATGGTGGTGGTGGTGCCTGCCTGGTTTAAAGCCTTTTAGCACTTCATAAAGTAGCCCTTAGCAGGCCACAAAGTTTACTCATTTCCATATGAGCTGTAAACGGCAGAATCAGAAAGTATATACTTTATAGGGCAAGGAGGAAGGGTTTGACTTGCTTCTTCAGAAGACCACAGCTGAAAGGGGCAGAGGGCCTCTCCAGGGGCCACGGCCCAAGGGGGCCAGGCAGCCCCAGGCCCAGCACACAGCAGGCTGGGAGGCCTCAGTTGACAGCCCAGCTGGCTGCACCCACAGGCAGGGACAGGGTGGAGTGAAGCTACCTGCTACTTCCAAGTATCTACTGATATGCCCAGTTAATAAATTCATGAATATTAATAATTATTTTTAATAAAAAATGAAGGAATCTTTACGCTACAACCTCCACAAAGGCTGAGATTTAAAAATGAGGCAGAAAACAATACAACTGACCAGAGCAGGGTCAGAGCACCAGCAATTAAAAACCGGTTAGACAAAACATCCCTATTCAATGATTTATACTTTTATGAATCAACGAAATCTGCTTCTAGTTGTGCATTAAATGAGGCTAGGATTCCTGTTATGATAGAAAGTTAATGAATTTCACTCAGCATTATCGCAGCATGTAGTGACATAGAAAACAACTCTGAACACAAGATCTGAAAATATTTGGTGATGTACAATTCTATAGTAAAAATATGATTGAACCGTTGCTGGCAAGATCTCAATACTTCATGGGATATCAGTGTACTGTAGGAATACCAGCATATGGTATTCCATATTCTTGATCCATATTATAGTTGCCTTTTATATAGCTCTTGATATTCACAGACCTCAAACTGGGCTTAGACTCTTTTACAACATGTAAGCATTAAAAATGTTACAACTAAAATGCGAGAACTGCATGTGCCTGACTTTATCATGTAGTGTTACACTAATATACCATGTTAATGAGCTATACAAAAAATATTGAAAATGCAATAGCATCTTAATGCAATATTGATAAAAGACTGTCATTCCTGCTCATTCTGTCTCACTTGCAAGAGTGCCTGGCAAATAGTAACTGTATTTTCATGATTGTAAACTTACAGGAAACATGTTCAGGGTCTGTCAACAGTTGAAAATAGTATTCGCCATACATTTGTGTCTATCTTCATAAAATGCTTAGTGCACTGTGTTTTGCAGCACAGTTTATATTACATGTGACCAATATACGAAACTGTGTAATGTGAGATTATGTAATAGCTACAGTAAACAAAGTGTGCAATAATATTTATATACATCTGCTTTATATATAGAGTATCAGTCTGTATGCTCATATGCCCAAGACTCATGCATATAAAGTAGAGCAACATTAACTGTTAAAAGGCTTGGAGTAACTTTTTTGTTTTTGGTTTTTATTTGTGGCAATGGAATTAGAAGGAGCATGCCACCCCTCTTGCAAGGAGAGCTGCGTGGAGAGGCAACCAGGCTTTTAGTAACGCTGCACTGAACACTGGGTAATGCCAGTAGTCTGGGTGTACCTCTATTAGCAGAGCATGAGTACGGTAATATACTCACAAACACACGGCCCATCTCAGCAATCAGTTTATCAAAGTTCTGTTTGCTTTATAAATAAAACACTATGAGAAATTATTCCATAAGATTAGGAGGCAAATTCACCCCGTGTGATTCAACATACTTTAAAGGATTGCTCCAGAGAAGAATTTGGTCCTCCAAATCTAATGTATTCGAGAAGGAGTTTTGAGAAAAACTGATTTTAACAAGACTTTCACAGATGTCTGCTAAAACCTTAATAGAAGCTTTGAGCCAGAGACTTCTATAATTCAACCCCTGAACTTTTGAACAACAATTTTATTTAGAAAGTTGATTTATTCATAAGTAAATAGGATACAGTGTGGATGAAGTACAAGGGATCAGGAGGCAGTTATTAGATTTATAAGTACAAAAGCCTCACTGTTGCAGACAGTGGAGGCTCAGCAGTTACTGTACCTTTCAAAACTAATATGTAACCATATCTGTTTTAAAAGAGTGATTCATATTACTCCGAATGCATGAGAAACTCTTTCTCATCCCCACCACAGGAAACTTGAGTCTGATTTTAATGAGCTTCAATTGGAATGTGGCCTTCGAAAAGTAGTGCATTTGAAAAGATGGAACATTAAATTTTGTAATGATGTAAAACATCTTCAATTTTTGACAGGACAATGGTGCTTATTGTGCTTTATGGGCCCAGTGGTGATTCAAAGGTCACTTTGTATATGACTCCACAGACAGGGGCAGCAGTGAATGAAAATTAGGTTACATGTGATCAGCTTTATTATTAATCAGATGAAAATGGATTTTTAACATTTTTCTAATGAGCAACAAAGAAAGAAGAAAATACCGTGAATAAAACTACAAGAGGAAGCAGCGAGACCAAAATGCACGATGTGCATAACTAAACTAATGTGTATTAAATCTGAAATCCTTAAATACTATCTCAAGAAATAAAATGCAGCTGCATATTTTTGCGTCATAAATATATAGAAAACTGCTGAAATACCTACTGTAATTTACTATCTCTGTCCTTTGTTTATAACTAACTAATGAACTGATTTCTTCGTACAGTATATTATAGCAGCACCAGATAGCACTGCTATGCTTAAGGTTGTGTCAGCGTTTCCATTATAAATCCTGTTTTTCAGGGGTTTATAACTCAGCTGTAAAAATGCAGCCCAGGCTAAAACTTGGCATACAAGGTCTCTGCCAGGAAGCACATTCATTTCACAAATTTTCCCCAAATGTCTCTTGAAATATTCTGGTACTGCATGAATGTGAATTATACAAAGACCATAGAAGTTTACTAGTTTAAGATTCTGCACTTGTTTAAAAAACAAAACCTGTTTCTAAAGTTTTGTCCGTCCGTCCGTCCGTCCGTCCCCCCCCCCCACACACACACAAAGAAACATACACCTTTATAAGATAGGCTAACATGCCTTTGTTCTGAAAAGAAAAAAAATATTTCTGAAATCCTTCAAAACACCAATCCCATGTAGAGTTAGTACTGCCTTTTCATACCCTGGAATATTTTAATGCTAAATAAAACATAGCACTACAGAATTTGATTGCTGAACATCACTGAATCTCCATGCTGTGACCTAACCTGCATTAAAACCTCACATTAATAAAATGCTTGATCACCAGATGCCTGTGTGCCTAGCCCCATGTTTGGCTCAGCCCAACACTATTTAGCTATCATAGTCCTGTTCCGATCAGCAACTGGTGCTAAAGAGCGGAGTGGTTTGCAGCAAGGAGAGATGTTTCTTTTCTCAGTTAATTACCCAAAAAGGAACAGGGAAAAAAAATAATAATAATTAAAAAAAAATGATGATAAGCAAATTTGAAAGCAGCCATTCCGATACCAAAACACGCCATGAGGCTGGGCATCACCATCATTTGGCATTACTCAAAGAAACAGCAGAGAAAATACAATGGCGATGTTAAAACAGCAAAAAGCCTTGGACAGCCTAAGTGGTGGTATTACATGAGATCCTGGGTGTATTTGCTGTCTTTGAAAGAGATTTACTGGCATGTAAAGGGGTGAGCAGCAGGGGGCGCACACCAGACAGAGGGGTAAGGGCTCCTGCTCCCTTGTTGATGCTCTCATCGCACACCTAGTCTCAGCTGCATTTCCTAAACTGGGCTTTGGCAAAGGCCTCCACAAGCCAGTACCAATGGGCTGCTCCATCCCAACAGAGGGCTTGCTGCTACCTGTGCCTTCTCCAGAGGGTGGGGAACAGTTAATTAACTGTTAGTTAATTAAGCTGGGAAAGCATGCATCCAGAGGGACAAGGGTTAGGCAAGCTCAAGGGCTATAAAGCCACCCTCTTCCTTATGGCATTAGAGTCACAGAGAAGATGCCAGTCAGTCTTCCCCATGTAGTTCCCTGCATGTAAAGCCTTACTTCCATGGGTAAACTGTGAATTGGTGAGGAACAATGTGGGAGGTGCCGCGGGCACAGGCTGCTCTGAGCACCACAGCACACTGCCCCACCAGCCCCTGCAGCCACTTCTCTCTGACAAGAGCCCAAACACACAGCCCCAGGAGATGGCAGAAGCTCTTGTTCATCGTTCCCACATCCTCATGCATCCAAGCAACCCCAACCTTGGCCTATGGCTGCAAAACTACTTAAGCTCCAGCACAATTGCATTGTCATGGATATTCCAGGCCCTCTGCTGTGGGAAGTGCATGAGAGAAAAATAACTTTGGTGCATTCAGAACTACTTAAAAATAAAATAAATAAATAAAAGAAGAGAGTGAGAACAAGCATGCTGTAGCTGGAGTCACATGTTGCCTGCGCTGTGACTTTGCACATCTTTCCACCCTCAGCAGAGGGACAACCCCCTGCAGCCCTCCCAGTGGCACACCCACATGGAAAGCAAGCCAGGCCAACGTGGGAACACCCCACTGACCCACTGCCGAAAACACACAGACAGACCAAGCATCATTAGCAGCAGAGGGTTTGAGGGAAAACCACAGCAATCGTCTGAGCAAAGGCTGTGTGACAACAGTGCTTCAAACCCCACAAAAAAGAGTGCATGAGCACCTAGCCCTCTGATACCCAGGGTGCATGAAGAAGGTTTTTAGAATACCTTGCTGTGGTTTCAAGGTGCTACTTGTTCCCCCACAGAGCAGGTACAGCAGTAGCAAGGCACACCCCATCTTAATCAGGCAAGTGATGAGAGCAGCAGGACCTGGCACAGCTAATGATGCGCAGCTGCTATGCTGGGGCTTCGTTAGCCTCTCACCCCGTCCGCTGCAAGGTGAGTTGGGAAGCCTTGCCCTCTCCGACTGCTCCATGGGATGCTCCCTGATTCCTGGCTTATGTCTGGGGAAAATAACACGGACAGTGAATTTTCCCTGTATTTTATCTGAGTTTGTGATTGTGTCCCTGAGGGGGGTAGGAAGTACTGAAGCATGTCGGTACTGCTTGAAAAGGAAGAGGGGGGAAGCAATCTAAAGTACATATTCTGTTAAAGTAGGGATGCAAAATGGACCTTTGATTGCTCTGTGGGTCAGTTCCTGGTTAGTTTTTATTCCACTAGCATTTGGTCTTCGTTGCTGTCTCAGGCTGTAATAATAATGTATTTTTCTTTAAGAAAACACAGAGCTTTTACAGGAAAATATAGAGGATATGCTATAGTATTTTTGATTATTAAGCTAAATAGCCATGTAAAATGAGTATAGAGTATTGGCACCAACTCCTGCTGTACTGAGGCTCCTTTGTGAAGTTAGTTAATTAGTTCTCCCCCCCATCCCAAACTTAGCTTGAATAAATTTGTGGTTAGCACAAGAATGAGGAATTTTGCATTTCTTGGCTAATTTTTTCTCGTTTCCCCCTTTTTAAAGGAAGCTTCACCCATCTGTTGGGATAGCACTGTTTCTTTTGTATAAAGATGACTGGCTAAAGAAGAAACATCAATAAAAATGTATTTTGTGTAACAAAAAAAGCTGCCTGTAGATTCTCTGAAAGCAACTGTCCCTCACGGCATAAGGTAAATAAACAGATCCTACAGACTGTTAGAAGCTTGTGAATTTTTAATAAATTAGGCATGAAAAAGTGTTAGTTAACTAAGTGAAAATGTTTAGATTTTTTTAAGAAAAAGCATAAGCACTGGAAAAGCATATACTTAGTGGTATGTAAAAAATACCGGTTTTTTAACTCAATTTCCAAGACTTTTATAACAAAGTGCAGAGAAAGACAGATGAAATTATGTTCTGACTATGAACACTGAATAAGCCCAATGGGAACCCCTGTATATAGTTATCAATGGCACTGAAATCTGCTTAGGAAAGCAACAAGTCTTTTGTTCTGTTGACAACAGTTATTACAATTAATTCATTTTGTGATTGGTATTTGCACTGAGTGACAAGGTGTTATTTTACCTCAGTAAAAGTTAAAATGGTAATACCTACATGTGAAATAACACCGAGTTTGCTATCACTCACTCAATAAAAGAAAAGCTTGTCTTCAGAAATGCCTGCTCAGCTGCCGCTCCTGGGAACCTGAAGGAAGAGCATGAAGCTCTTCCCTCCTCTCTTTCCCTAGGAGCCAGGGGTTCTTCTTGCTCTTTTACAAGTTTCTTTGGGGGGAAAAAAAAACCCAGATTTGCCTACTCGATGCTACACCGTAAAGGTGTGAACAGGAGTGAACGCAGCAGCAGGCGGGATGGGTGCCACGAGGCAGCACAGGGCCTGGGCTGCGAGCACCAGGCCTCTACCTGGGACTGGCTGCTGGAGGCCTTTGGGGCCTCCTTCCTTACTGCAGGTTTTTTGTTTGTTTGTTTGTTTGTTTGTTTTACTGGAAAGGGAGAGGAGCCTCATTTTTGAGCTGATAAAAGAAGTTAAGAATTTGGTAAGTCCGGCCAAGAGGGTGGTGGCCAGAGTTCAAGCCGCACTCAGTGCAGGCCTATGGTGCTGGCATGAGCAGGAGGCAGCCCGGTGCTGCGCGGCCAGTGCTGTGCCCCCAACAATTAGCCTGGCCATGCTCACCCACCCCCGCCCACACTGGCATCCTGCCCCTGCTATGCTGGGGCTGTACAGGTACAGGAGCAGGCCCCACAGCTAGCCACAAGCCCTCAGCTGCCCATTTTTAGTCAAAGAATGACGAAACAAGGAGCAGGGAGTGTGAGATGATATATTTCACCTCTTGTAGCAGGACCCGGCAAACCAAGGAAAGTTTGCAGTGCTAGCAAATGGCAAATAACCCATTAGTTATGGATAGTTCAGCACATCTCTACTTTTATTATAAGTTGGCCTCACTAAACCATTGACTTAACAGAGAATCATTATAAATCCCCATTTTGATTTTTTTTTATTAGCAGTATTTATCACCTTCTCAAAATCAATCCTATATTTTTAAATTAAAACAAATGACTACTTGTACTGCAATCAATATTAGTACATTTCCCTTTTTTAAAAAGGAGAAAAAATGGAATACAAAGAAATGTCCTTCTTTGGCTGCATCAATCCAATTTCAATATAATTCAATATTTAATAAATATAATCCTCTGTGTCTGTGCAGGGAAACATTATAAAAAATGCAAAAGGTTTCCTGGTCTCCAATAACTTGCATGAAACAAAGTGTTTCCTTATTCCTTCCATAAATACTGCAGTCTTAATCTACTGATTTTTTTCTTCCTGTGTATTAGAGTTTGCTCTGATTATGTATAAGAAAAGAGGTTTACATATTTCATGATTAAAAAAAAAAAAAAAAAAAATGCTACCTACCATCTCCAGAAAAATCACTATCTAGCTTGTTTTTAAAAGGGCAAAAAAGAAAAACCTTATATAATACCTAATTTGTACATCTGTGGTTTCCCTCTGACTTGTGTAGGCACCATATGTTTTTAATTATCATAATAGCCTTAAAGAACCTGTTCAGTGGGAAACACATATGATCCTTTTATTACTGGTTTGTAATTTAAACAGTTTTAACAGAAAAGGTCTGGCTATAAGGGACCGAGAGGCACAAAGGTCTAAAAACCCTGTTATTGACCTCTGAAAACATGAGTTCAAAACCCACCCACTGAGGTGGGACCCGTCTCTCTCTGCTCTGGCAGATGTAATCGGTCACATGTGAAACGGCTCTTCGGGACCTCAAAAGACATAATCTCCAATCTTGACTCAACGTTGCAGTCAGAGGCTGACACAATGAAGCTGGGGTCTATAAACATTATCACGCACCCGATCTGTGCTTTCTTCTCCCTGACGAAAGCTCAGCCAGCGACACCATAGGAGAAGCCCTACGAAAGCCAGAAGCTCAGAATTTCAGCAGTCCTCATTAGTTGTTGCCCTTTTATGTTCACGGTTTTGTCCTTTATGCAAATGTGAGACTCGTGAACACGCCAGTCTCCCAGCCATGGAAAACAGTCAGATATTCAGAGGTAGGAATTAAATTTAACAAGTTCAATTCACTTCTGATTCTGGACATCTAAACACATAATCAGTCAGATAATGTTATTAATTATCATTCAAGCGACAACCTTTGACACTGGCATGCTCTCACAACCTCCCTACTCCAATAACTCAAACAGAAAATCGTTGGCATGAAAACCCATAGTCTTATGAACAGAAATTGCAAATAAGCAGGCACTGAACATACAACTGGGAGTGAGCAAAATCCCCCTTTTCAGAGAGAAAGCAGAGGCTCACACAATAGCTCAGTCACTGGACCCAAAATGAAATTCTGCACAACTTTGTCCCAAAACAGATAATTTACACCCCAAACAAAGAGCTGTGGGGAGAAGAGGGTGGGGAAGAAGCACAGCTAAAATTACACTGAGGCTGGAAGTCGTTATGGCTCTATCTAGGGAGATAGATGGTGCCCTCATTAGGACGAAGTTTTATTTAGACAGACGGACAGAATCCATATTAGAATATTAGGCTGAAAAGTTTAAATGTCAGGAAATACAAAATTAAGATTTTGCAAATAAATGCTGACTTGGAGAAAAAAACTTGGACTCCCTACAAGGATCCCACTGGAAACACACAGGGAAAATCAAATAACTCAGGAATTACAATCTCATGGGCCAGTCTTGCTCTTCAAGGGTATTCCTGGAGAACTGTATTTCACAAAACACAGACATGATACCATAAAGAGTCTGACTAAACCATTCCCTGTCCTTCCCTGTCTCACTCCCCATCCCCATTCCCTCTGCTTTCTCCGGGGAAAGTCAGATATTTTGTGATGATGGAAAGACAGCTTAATTATCTTGCATACGAAAAAAAAAGAAAAGAAAAGAAAAAAAAAAAAGAAAAAGAAAAAGAAAAGACGGTTATTGTTTTCCATTTTACCTGAAAGCTAATGGATCTCGGAATACCAGACGTAGATGTTCAAAATCCCCTCTGTAGCCCTTCTGGTGATTTGTCGTCTCTTGGTTGCCATTGGCGCACACCGGTCTCTGCTGAGGTAACGTGAGCTATTTCACACTAAAAGCAGATTTTTGAGAGAGGAAGTGCATGCACACACATACACGCACACACATGCATACACACATACACACAACCCCTCCACCCCCTTGTCCTGCACTGTGCCTGGAGGTCCTGCTCCAAAGCACGGTGACACGAAGAAGAACTTCTTGTCTCAGGGTTTGAGTGGGTTTAGGATGGAGAAGGACAGGGAAAGGCACGGCCCTGCAGAGGGGAGCAGAGCTCTGCACACCAACCTTGTCCTCTTGTCCCAGGCACTTGGGGAAGACCTGTGGGTGCTGCTGCTCCCCGTGTGTTGTTGCTGAGACAGACCCAGGCAGACGACAGGATGGACACATGGACTCTCCTCCCTGGGTGCAGTGAGGTTATGTGGCACAGAGTTGCCTGCCTGGGGGCCCCTTTGCCAGATTCTGGGCTTCCACATTAAATGGTTTAATTGGGCCACAAAGGGATGCTTATGGAATATGGAGTTTCCACTGGGATTAAACAAATTTTAAATAAAGTTCTCTGATTTTGATCTAAAAAAATAAAATAAAATAAAATCTGGGATTTTTTTTAGTATGAATCCAGTGAAAATCTAGTGTTGTGTTTTGTTTTGTTTTCCCCATGGTGTTTGCGTACTTGTCACACCACCTTGTAACCATCCGGCGCTGCCTGGCCCCACCCAAGGAGGAGCACTGATGTAGCCCACCAGAATCTCCCTGCCTTTGGACAGACACGTGGGATCCGTCCACAGGCTCATGTCCACCACCACCAAGTAAAGCTGTTCTAGGGACCCCTCATGCTGCAGGTCCAAAGCAGAGAGTTTCTACCTTTTTGTCTTCCTCTTCTGCCATACACATAAGAACACAAGTCTACCTTAAGAGAAATACCAGTTCTGGGTCCAAGAAAACTTTTTCTATTTAAGGATCCTCCTTTTATGGGAAGGATCTTCCAAATTTCCAAAAAGTGGATAACAACAATACCACTGTGATCCCATCTGTACACAGCAATGGCACTGTAAAGCACGGAGCATAAAACACCAAATTCCCACAGACAGCATCTGTCTTACTACAAACAATGGACCATTATCTTGTAAATAATTCTGATTAAGCTGCAGCATTTTCCCCAAACAAACAGTAAGGGAGCAGAGGGTGAGGATTTTTCTAGTGGGAGTGCTGTTTTTTTCCTTCCCCAGCACTGACACACTCAGTTTTCTATTCAACTGATTGGACCCCCTCCCCTCCCCCCTCTGTCCCCCATGGCTTGGTTTTCATGTTCTGACCTTATCCAGCTGTCAGTCATCTTGGCAACTGAAGAGGGAGCCATCAAGTTAATGGGATTCCCACCTCTATCCTTTGGGAAAGCTTTTCTGTTGTTGTTGTTTTGTTTTTATGTTTTTGTTTTTGTTTTTGTTTTTTCCTTTTTCACCCCAATGAGCAGTTACACTTAGTGAATACACCCATAAACCCCGCAGTTATTAAACCGTTCTCATGTTAGGGGATGGGAAGATCAGCTGCCCCACTGAGTGCATACCAGTGCCGGTCAGAATTTGGGGATGTCCGTCAGCAGCCAACTGAAGGCACCTGGCCGTGCTGCTGATGGGCCTCGGTGCAGCAGCGGGCTTTCCTTGGCAGGAGCTTCCATCCTCTTCCAACACTCAGCAGAGAGCGAAGCAGAGGAGCAGGGCTGAGCAGGGACCTGCACCCGCAGCAGAAGCACGCTGTGCTCCTCCACGCTCATGCTGCCATACCAAGCAATCCAGCAAGAGCTTTACTAGGAAGGTCTTACAGCTATTTAAAAGCAAAGCCAAGTGCACCAACTGGAGCAGGGCTAGCTGCACAGAGGGATGATTGAAACGAGACACAATTAAGGCTAATGTGTCTTCTAATGAACCTTTCTCCTAAGGTTCACAAACTTATCTATGCGGCCCTAAAAAAATCTTGGATTTGGTCTTTAAGTTGTTCATTTCAATGCATAAATGTTTTCTTTTATGTCTCTCTTGATAAATGTCACATCTCTACATGGCTGGCATGTTGGTTTGCCTTCCCTGCATCCCCTTAACATGCCTGGTTAGACATGGGAACTGGTCTGGACCAAATGCACATCATGGGCTTAAAACAAAACAAAACCAAAAACACACACACGAAAAAATAATTTAAAAAATAGCTTAATCTAGGATAGTAATGTTGGAAAGCAGACAATAAAAAATTAACTTACAGGTAGTGATTTGAAGTCACTGCCATTCAATTAAAACCCTTACAACAGGCAATTCCAGCCACCAGATGAACAAGTGTATGAGTGCATGCCCCAGGACCTGCTGAGCTTTCAGGACAACCAAGTATTGAGAATAATGCTGGTGCTGGAACAGAGGGGCAGCATGACAGGTCCCAAGCCCCAAGAAGGACCTGGTCATGCAAACAGAGGACAGGGGAGCCTGCAGAGCCGTGGGGACCAGGGGCCAAGCACCCTGCCATCCCCCAACCCCAGCACTGCACAGCTCTGCAGCACAGCCAGGGCAGGCATGCGGTTCACAGCCAAAAGGGACAGCTCTGCCCAGCTGGCACCTGGAAGAGCCCTGATGTTAAAATTTGTGTATTTGGTTGAAAGACAGTATGGCCAAAATACTGAAAAGCTGCTGCAGGTGCAGAGAGCCCCTGGGCACCTGCCTTTTGGCTCAGGTAGGAGCTGATGCTGGAGGCAGGTTTCAGCACAGCTTTCACCATACTGGGCTGCTTGGGAAGTCAACCTTATGAGCGCTGCAAGGACATAGAAGGGTTATCCACATCCAACACATAGCTTCCGTGTGTGTTTATTTTCATCAGTAATTTTTTTATAGCTTACTGTAGTTATATCAGATAAGAAAGCATTTACACACTGAGGACTTATATAAATGTTTTTCATCTTCAAAGTGCTTTGCAAACATTAATTAATTCATTTATCCTCACAGCACTCCTACCAGGGAGATAAGTACTATTATTTCCTATTTCACAATGGAGAATCCAAAGTGGAAAACTTTTTTTTTTTTTTTTTTTTTTTTTCCATGGTCAGAGGGTGAATCACAGAAAGACCTGCAGGAGCAGTGAGGACTGCCAGCTTCTGAACGTGAGCTGCTCTCCTCAAACCTTATTTAACAGACTTGTGTTCTGCCAGAGTCATGGCACATGTCGGGATATGCCTTGGGTTTTTCCTCCAGTAAGAGATAATTAAGGAACAATTCCCTCTCTGATCCCCAGCATGGGATGCTATTTCCTACCCCAGCACTGCTCCACCAGCTGAACAATGGCTGTTCTATGCAGGGAGCAGTGCTACAGAAACCCTGCATCAGAGATCAGCTTAAAGAAACTCACTCGAGCTCCACAGATGATGTGGCGGGCTTGGCAGGCTCTGGGTGTGAGTGCTGCACATGGGAGCAGCTCCAAAACACTGGTTTATAAGTGGAAATGCTTTGGAAAGATGAATCTGCTGGTTAAGGTCACTCTCATCCAGAATTTGTATCTAAAAATTTCATGTATTAGGAAAATGGTTGTGATTTCCAATATTTGTTGTCAATCCTAAGAGTGTTCCTTCAGCGTTTGTGCCAGAGGGATGCACAGCGCTCCTCTTTCACCTCTGTGTTGCTGCTGTAAGTAAACCTCTTTCCTGTTTGCTCTTTACCAGCAAACATGTGGCTGTTTCAAATGGCAGTACAAGTTTCTGTTTGCCTGAAATGGTCAATTTCAAGGCATATCTAAAAAATGAAATGGTGACAGGAACCTTGTAGGGAAGCGTTTAGATCAGAGAACTTATATCAGCAGGAATGATAAACTGGAAAATAAATCCTAGCTTATAGTTGCCTGCACCCTGAACTTTTTTGCATTTTAGTTTATGTTTCAACAACAATAAAAATGCACAGAAATCCAAACCTTTTAGGCAGCTCGGAAAGGATACAGTCATTAACAAAGTAAACTGCCGAGCTAACCTGTGGCATATTGCAGAATGCATGACCACATCCTACTGGGGGAAGGCCGGTACCTAGACGTTGCTTTGGAACAACCAGAACAATTGTTTAGTGAGAAATAGTTTTTGCATATGACTCATCAACCCTTGAAAACAAGATTTCTTATATAATACAAGTGCTGACGCAGCCTTCACTTGAGTGGTGTGACTGCAGCTGTATAATTACAACTTTAGATTTGATGTTATGGACCTTAGGTTACACCATTCAGACAAATGCTCCGTTGTATTACAAAGATATTTTTTCCTTAGTCATATTGCCCACAGGACAATAAGGACTATATTCACAGCTCGCTGCATAGAAGTTTAGGCATATAACAGCCAGCGGTATTACACAAAATGAGATTATACCCTAAGGGGGTTAAATGGATTCATAATTGCCACTTTTTCTTGTCTTTTTTTTCTTTGCTCCTAGTTGATACTTTTTTGGAAGTGCTCTCCAAATAAAAGGAAGAACAATCTCACACTGAGTCTGGATAAATGTTACAGTTGTCTCACAAATGCTGTATTATTTCTAGCCCTTCCAAAATAATATAATTGTCCTACTGCCGAACTACAGATTTTTCTCAGTATGACACAGAACACTCAAATGTCAGGTCCTGACTCATGGTGTTTTGGTGGAATAAATAAAAAGTACCAAAATGCTATTCAAAACTGATAGCATTAATGAAGATGTGACACTGAGAGCCCTAGTCATGTCTTCCTTCAGATTTCATTGTGTACTAAGTGGTGCACTGAACAATGGGCCACGTCTTACAGGTTCCCTCCTGGAAACACTTACCAGAGGCCTGAGTGATACTAGGACTAATGCAACTGGATGCTTGGTTTCCTACACATTATCTAGAGTGAACCGCACGTGAAGGTGAGGAGCAAGGCTAGTCTCATGACATTAACCACACATTCCTTCCACGAGAGATAAGAAGCAGAGTTAAGGACTACCAGAAGTACTGAAGACTGTAAGAGTGTAAGACAGGGCCAGTTGAACTGAGAAAGGTCACTCATGGGACATATGCTCACAGTATTTCTCCACTGGGATAGAGGGAGTATGTCTGTAACTCACTATGGCTATACCTCCAGCTGCAGGGCTGGCCCAGTAGCTCACCCTGGCCCAGCACCCAGGCACCAGTACTTGCACACGTAATCCATTCAACATTAAGCATTTTTATCCCACTGGCCTCCATGAAAATGTCCACTAGATTTTACTAGCAACAGGGGGAACAGGTCCTGCATTCCAAAGGTATTTTCTGTGCCGGATGAAGCAAGTCTAATGTCCCCTTATGCACCTGTCTAACCACGTTGTTCTGGTCACAGACCGCTCATTACAAGACCGCATTCTTAATAAATACCCTTTAAAAAGGCCAACAAGTTGCTTTGTAGAGTTTGCCTCTCAAAGCATGAACAAACTGTGGATTGCATGAGTGGTCTTTGGTCTACCGAAAGATAAAAGAGTTCCTCTGAGCGTTTTCTTGAATGAATTAACAAAATGACTCCAAACTGCACTAATGGTTAACAGCTTTTTTTTTTTTATTAGCAACACTGAGATAAGTTATTGAAGCATTTTAGTATTGTTTTACATTCCATTCAGAAGTGACCTAACTTGTAACTCCATATACATTTAAAGATATAGTTTGACACTTATTCAGAAAGCAACAATTATTAAAACTTACATACCTTCATTACCAGGAAACCTTAATATATTTTCTAATTACTTCCAACAATACTCTATTCCAAAGCACATGATAACCCACTAGAAGTTTACACATTTCACTTCAATCACAGGTTATAAATTGTGGATGTCAGAGTGCTGTTCATTGAATTTTACTGTCTTTCTTGGTTAATATTGGAAAACCTGGCACAATATATTAAGCTAGAAATATTGCTTAAAGAATATGAAAAAAGGTAACTACAGTATTTTTTCCTGCTAAAGCATTACAAAATACAGAACCATTAAAAACTCAAATAGAAATGACAATAAATAACCTTAAAAATGTTAAGAGAATTTTCACTCATACTAAAGTCCATTCCCTAAGCTTGCCAAACACATAAATAACAGAACATATTCAGGACCTTTATTTTTATACTATTATGATGGTTTGTTATATATTGTGGATGTATTGAGTATATATATATCAATGCTTACACTTAAGGTATATATATATTTTTCTTTTGCTGAAACAATTAATAAACCTCAGGTAATTACTTATCCCTGGTACTACAAGTATGTAGATCTGTGGAAGAAACCCCCAGAAATCCCAAATATGCAATACTGTGCATAACAAGATCATCTCAGCATAAAGATATTCTAAGTTTCTTAGATTACAAAGATGAATTTGGTTATTTATTTCTGAAAGCCTGTGAAATAAAATTATAATTGCTGTCAAATTAATTGTTTAAAATTGGCCTCATAATAGGTATTAATTGTACACTTAGTTTTGACTTACAAGGATATCTAAATTGTTCCTGTTTATGAGTAGTTATAGGAAACACTATACCTCAGACACAAGAATATATGTTCCTGAACTGAAACACAAACCATTGTCTTTGGAAAGATCTGGAAACATCTCTTTGCCTCTGCCTAATCCTAAATTATAATTTAAATTTGACCTGAATATGACAAAAACAATAAGAATACATTGTTTGGGAGATGAAACTTAGAGCAAAATCATACAGCTCTAAGCTTACATCATTATTTTGTCTCAGCAAAGAAAAGAAAAGCCTTTCTGTGTTAGGGATTTGCCTTGGTGCTGCTGGCCACTGATGTCTGAAATCAAGGCACATACCAAGGCCTCCTTTTGCAAACACAATCCCCCTTTCAGATCTGGTGCTGGGAGGGACTGAATGCCTCCAGTTTCACTGGGAATAGAAGGTACTCAGCACTCAGCTGTATCAAATATTTTAGGGGTTAACTTCCAGAAACATGAACGGAATGGGAATGTTACACCACAGTATGAAAAATGGTAAGAAATAAGTTTTCAACAGTAAACAAAACGGTGATACCAAACTTATCACCAGACTGATTTCTGATACAACAAAATTCAACAAAATTAAATTACATGAATATAGCAATGAAATTTAAAGTCAAATAAACATAGGACCTGATTCTGCAATCCTTAGTCATGTAAGTAGTCCCACTCATTGGGAATGAGGGATGCAAGACTGGGTCCTTGGCTTCTGCTTAGGAAGTCAATGTTGATTCAGACAGTATATTTTCTAGCCAAAAATATGCAGCAAAAGGAAAGTAACATAAACAAGGCTAAATGTCAACAGTGTTTGCAAACTTACAGACACCATCCATTTGTTTGTACTGAAATGACTAGCGAACCATTTGGCAAATACAATGCTATTCACAGACCAGCCCTTTTATCCAGCAACACAAACTTCACTGGATCACTGGTGTTCCCAGTTAATTAAAAAAAGGAAGCAAGCCATATGAGTTTGGTTTGATATTGCCATGCAAATGGCACTGCGACATCCAGAAGTGCGGCTGCAGCCCCGGCGTGAGGCCGAGGCACCAATCCCCCGGCGGCACTACAGCTCCTGCACCAGGAGCAGACCCTGTGCTGATACTAACAAAACCCAGCACAGACACCATGCTGGGTAAAGAAAGGTCTGCAGCAAAACTTCGGAAGCATTTCAATTTGCCTTGAAGGAGAAGAATATTCTGGTTGTTCTTTCAACGGCAGATCGGGGCAAAATATTGGGTTGCTTAACTTCATTAGGTGGTTCTTTAAATGGTTACATGTACTGCAGTTTGCTGATTTTTTTGTTACCTCATAGCTGTCCTACTGCTGGGATATTTTGGGCCTTTTGCTTCTGTTTAACTTGGATTTTATAATTTAAAAGAGCTGTGATAGGGTGAAGTCACCACAAACAATGAAAAATCTTTTTCTGTGTTTTATATGTTGGTGGTAGTTTTGAAGGGGTTACCACTATAATCTTTTTGGTTTTGACACCTGTGGCAAGAAGCAATTTACAATGACTAAATTCACTATTTAAACATTGGGGTAGAGCACTATAATTATGTGACAATAAAGCTGTAATAATCTGCCACAATCGATCTTCCTCTTGCCCAGCCCTCTTGTCTGTGCTACAGTTCCACATTTGGAAGGTATTTCAGAAAGTTACAGTGCTGAACGTTTTAATAATTCTGTGCAATGCTGAACATTTTCTGCTCACAGGAAACGGAAAATGCTCAGTGCTTTGCAGGAGAAGAACTTCAAAGCTGCTACCATACATAAGAAGGGCCCTGCCCTATTTTCATACAGTGAAAGAAGTGATAATGGGGTGGAGCCTATGCAGGAGAAAACAGCACTAATTGCAGAGGAAAGCAAGCATGAATGGAAGCAAATTAGATTTATAGAGACAACAAGGAACTAACACTTTTGGTCATCATTAAGAGTGGGTTCAATAGCACTAACCCATTAAGCAACCAGCTAATGCCCAGGACCATCCTCTGGCCAATATTTCTATAGTCCACCAGCTGTTCTTTGAAAGCCTAGGTACATCTCAAGCAGAAAATGCAAGTAGGGATATTTTACCATCTTAGCCACAAAGCAGGAAGACTTAAAGAGAAGGAGAGATAGAAAAGAGTCTTGTCATATATAGATGCTGTGCAAATTGTGTAAATTAGGGACTCGGAACAGGAGGCAGAACAGTACTGTGATATAGGTACATGTATAATGGAAGACAGGCAGAGAAAGAGAAGAGAAGAAATGGAAAACATCTTCTAAAATTAAAATATAAAATAGGTCTACAAATTCCAAGAATTACTTTTCAATTGAGCACGTGTCTGAAAGTAGACTGCACAGATGCTCAAGGCAGCTACCAGGCCATGGAGCCAGCACCCTGGGCTTCCTCTCCACTCTGAGCTGCTGGGCTTTCTCCTTTCCTTCTGTTCTTTCCTATTCTGCTAGATATGCAAAGGAGAATTATTACAAAAAAAAAAAAAAAAAGTGATTTTTCTTAGCAGCATTTTGACATGGAAACTTCTCTATTATAAAGTAATTATAGTTCTTTCTTTCCTAATTGTGCCTTTCATCCCTATAGCTTGAAGCATGATAGGAGCATAAATGAATTATGTGTACATCATCAGTCTCTCTCATTCTACATATGGGGAAACTGAGGACTGCTTCCCCTATGTGTGGTGACTTTCCAAAATAACAATATATATTGGTGGAATTGTCCTCTAAAAATCAAAGCCTCTTATACCAAGATTTGGGCTTAAAAACTGATCTAGTATCTTTAGGTAAAATTTGCCAGCTATAAATGATGTACGTGGATCACTGAAAATCCCTGTTTGTTTTCATACAGACAGAAATTTAACAAAATTAGCGTGGCCAATCAAAGATGCAATCTCAGCTAACTGAAGCTGAGATGTTTCAATTTTATTTCAACTACATTCTGACTGTGAAAAGAGCACCATGCCTTGCTGTGCAAGGAGTGTATCAAGTGTATCAGAACTCTCTCTTGAGATACGAACACCCACCTATCACTGTTTGCAAAAAGAAAGGCAAATGCAGAGTGTCTCCCAAAATACAAATGGACACAAGAATCTTGCCCTGGAATTCGGTGTTGGAGATGGGTCTCAGGCTTCCTGATCTCTCTGAGTAGGAGACACAAAAGGAACCAAGGCTCAGGTCATGGGCTCTGTGTAAAGGGAAGGAAGGCTAGCAGATTAGCAGAGCGCTCCTGCTGGCTAATCTGCAAGTGCAGAAACATCAGGTGAGATTCCCCACACTAGCATGCACAGATGGAGTGTTATTTCACAGAACAAAATGTCACTGAGAAAATGAAAACTCCCAAAAAACACTACTTTCAAGAGGGTGGTGTCTAAATGAGTGAAATAAATAATAACTGCTGACATGAGGATTGTTCATATTCATCTATTTTTTGCTGTGAGATATCAAGAAAATGAAATGATGTATTTAAATACTCAATTTTAATACTTATATTCCTCAAATACGAATGTCATTAAGAATTTTTAAAAACTATTTTTGGAGGGGAGAGAAAGAAGGACTTGCACTGCATTTTCCATTTTAAAATGGCTTAAAAAGTAGAACAGACAAGCTTCTGTTGCTTTTTTTTTTTTTTCCTTCATACTTCAAGTCAAATGCATTATCACTGGGCAGCCCTTGTGAAAGGGATATGGTCTTTAAAATCACAAACACAAACCATCATAAAATGTTTGTTGAATTGATTGGAAAAATAAACAAAAAAACTAATGCAAGTAACCTCACATCATTTCAATAATAATGTCAGAGGGGTTTTTCATTGTTTTAAAAATCTTATGTCTGGGAAGATGGATAAAGATATTTTGTACATAGGAACTAATCTTAGTTTTCAAAGTTTTTTGTTTGTTTGTTTGTTTCTTTAGATTCTTTGCTAGATTTTTCTGTAACTGATTGATTGTAATCCTCAAATATAGAGAAAAAAAAATCCAAGTTATCAGCTGCTAACTGAAATTAAGTATCAACTGTTTTCAAATACCAGAAATCTAACTACTGATTTTGAAGAATCTGGAAATATTTCCAACTCTCTTAACTGGTTCTTAGTGAACTGAGACACAGGAATTTACAAGCTCAGCCATGCAAATACTTGGGCTTGTGATTCAGTTTAAGTAACGACAATACTGTGAAGGTAAAATGCTCTAAGAATTTAAGCAATATAAACATTGTTGGGAGAAATTTTTATTTTTTCTCAGACCAACTAATGCACTAGAAAAAGCAGAAAGGGGTCTGAAAGAGCTGCTATGGCTGTAAGCACATATACTTTCCTAATAAATTTAAACAAAGCTCCCACTAACCTTAAGTTAACAAAGGTAACCACTCTTAAGTGTTTGCGGATTTAGGGTTTAATTTTAAGTTGTCAGGGTTTATAATTGTTGATCACATTTTCTTTTCTCTTTTCTCTTTTCCTTTGTTTTCTTTTCCTTCCTTTCCTTTTTTTCTTAAACTTGAATACATTATTCAGCTCTGACAATGAGTTTTCTGATTAGTTTGAAGGTTAAGTGAGATGAGCATTACTGAAGTTTTTCTGTCCTTTGCTGACTCTGCTTTTTAAACTGATACTGTTTTTCAAAGGATTTACATTCTAAAATCCCTTTCAAGCAAGAACGATTCTTACAAAATTGGAGATAAATTGAAAAACCCTCAATCCCACTTGTTCCAAATAGATTTAACTTTATTATTTTTTTTTTTTTTTTTGTCAAATGTGATGTGTGATATGAGGAAGTAAATCTGCAATTTTCTAAATCAGATACTAGTAAGAGTAACAAAGTGGGTTTGTTTGTTTGGCATGTTGTTGTTTTAATTACATGAAGGCATAGTCTTAATTAGGCAAATCACAACTTGTATAACCTCTAGTTAGGATAGTGAAAATGGTCAAAGGCAACTACTGCATGTGTGCCATTGAAACAAATTAGAAAAATAAAATTAAAAAAAGGGGGGGGGGCCCGGGGGAAGAAAATACCACCTCTTCACTACAGGTAGATGCATTCCATCTACTTGGCCTATGATTTAATAAATATCGTGGAAAGAGAATGCACCCCAAATAAAAAAACAGAAAATGAGAGAGAGAGAGAGAGAGAGATGGGGGGAGAGAGAGAGAGAGAGCAAGGCTTGCCTGGCAAAGCATCCAGTGTTTTTCTTGGGTTCTTACTTATATCAAACTACTGAAAAGTTTGCAAGTTACCATGTGAATTTTAAAAAACTTTCTCCTCCTTTGAGTACGCTAAAGCAGTAAATATCCCCTTTAGATGCCACTAGCACAGATAGTCTATTTTGCTGCTACACTAGATTAAAAGCAAGTTCTTTCTAAAACTCTGTATAAGTATATGCATGCAGCACTGTTGATTTCAATGGAGTAGACCACATAGAAGACTAGAATTTGGCCCACAGGGTTTAACATTTAAAAAAATGTATTACTAACAAACATGACTAAGTATATTTAAAGAGCAGCTTCATGATTCTGCACAAGTGTTTTCTGAAATGGTCTAAAAGAAGGTCTAAAACTTACCACACAAGTCAGGTCTCTTGATACATCCACTAGTTGCTGTGCTACTTGCAAGTCCATTAAAGGCTGCTAAGCCATCAGAGCTGTAAGCTCTTAGGACTGACAACATGTTCATCTGCTTCTCCAGGACCTGTGGACCCTGAACTTGTTCAGCTTTCATCACTCCTTGTGCAGTTTCATGGGAGGATAGAAGATTCTGACTGTGCCACTGCTTTTCTGATGCTTGCGGCAGTGGTGATACGAGCCCTTGTGCTGGTTGTGAGGTGACCACACTTTGTATATTGTCGCTTCCTTCGCTGCTTTCCTTGTTTAGGGCAGACAACTGCTTATTCATAATATCTGGTTCTGTTTCAATGTCCTCATCTTCAATGTTTTCTTCCTTGGAAGATTCCATATCCTCAGATGAAGCTATGTCGGAAAGGTCATCAGTAGCACTTTTATTTACAGAGTCAGAGAGCAGAATATTTGGGTCATCTTCGGGTTGTGGTTTTATTTCAGATTCATTACTGGTGCAAGAATTTTGTGTTCCCGTGCCAATAACGCCAGGATAAACACCAAACTGCTTATAGAAGTCTGTTGTAAAATTACAAAAAGTGGATTCCATGTGGCTGGGCCAGGCAGTACTCTTTTGCTCTCCCAGGGTCTCTTTATTTTGTCCTTGGGTCATTTTCTCAGAAGCTGAGTCCAGCTGGCTAAGCATGTGTGAAACTACTGCCTCTTTGCTGGACTGTACAGAAGAGGGGAGCAAGCTCACTTTATTAACTGAGGCTGAAGCTTCTCTAGGTTGGTCTTTGTTGTTCCCTATCATGTTGTCTTTACGTTTAGCCTTGCCCAAGTGATTGGCCTGAAGGTGCAGAGCCATTAGTTCCATAGATGAAGTTGTAAAGGAGCAAAATAAGCAGCCATGCCAGGCAATATTGTCTTGCACGGTAACAGATGAACCTGGGAGGGAGGCTGCATCTGGCCTTACAGATAAGTCAAGAGGTTCATATTGCGACTTTTCTGTTTTTCGCTGTGAGGACTTGCTATTGATCTTTTCCTCACCTCCATCTGTGCCCAGAGATTTTGCTGAAAGTGGATCTGACAGAGCTTTATCCTTCATTTCTTTTTCTTTCTTCAAAGAACTTAGGACAAAGCTGTCCATGAAAGCTTGCAAAGACCCTTGAAAGTTCACACCATTCCCAACCATGTTCTGGTAAGCACGGCTAAGTTCGGAGAA
This sequence comes from Nettapus auritus, assembly GCA_011076525.1. Lineage (NCBI taxonomy): Eukaryota > Metazoa > Chordata > Aves > Anseriformes > Anatidae > Nettapus > Nettapus auritus. The sequence continues at coordinate 19,957,282 of CM021775.1, read as the reverse complement.
GTGTGTTCCTTTGGAAGATATGTCTGAAGCCTTCATGTTGTCTGAAGGTACTTCAGATGACATGCCAGCTGCTTGTCCTTGCTGATCTCCAGAAGACAGAATTCCTGATGTCCACTGCTGCGAGACCATGCCACTTCGGAAGTCGATACCAGGAAGCCCCTTGAAGGCTCCTCTCAGTATATCTGGTCTAATAAATACAGAATTTTTACTTGATGTCTCTTCTTTGTGTTCTTGACTTGCAGCCTGCCCAGAGAGTGGTGCTGCTCCATTCTGTCGCTCCCGATGGTGCCTTTCCAAATGGTACTTGAGGGATGCAGACTGAGTACCAGCATAATCACAATGTGGACACTTGTAAGGCTTCTCACCTATGTGTATGCATAAAAAGACAAATACAAGAGAAGAGAGTTAACTGCACTTTGGTGTATGATTGAGTGAAGAAAAAAATCAACATTAGCTGTTAGAAAACAAGAAGATCTTACAGCTAATAATTCATTTTTTAAAAAGAAACGCCTTTAATTGAAGACTAATTCATAAGCTGAATATTTCTAAAATGGGTTTCCAGAATGTGGGGCTATTCAGGAATGACATGGTATCTACACACAATTAGCCATCTTTTTCTTAATCTAACATGTAGAAAACTGTTGTAGAATTAAAAGCTATGATTATGAAAATGAAGCATAACAATTTCAACCACAGTAATCATTAAAAGTACAAGTTTAAAAAAAAGAGAGACAAAGAATGTAACAAATGGATGGCTGCAATATTTTGTGTATACAATTGCTCTAAAATTTGTTTAAATTATACACATGGAAACCATTTTTAAACCTAAAAATTTTATGGCACTGTTACGCAAGACTGAAATGAATGATTTAAGTCTTGCTCTGCAGTAAATCATGGATATAATTAGCAAATGGCATACTGCACAAGTAATTTATCATTATTTGGAGGGCACCATTCCAGAAGGATTCAAAGATCTGCAGACCTACTGCATTGTTTCTAAATAAAGAACTATAAATACAGATTCTATAAAATATTAATATCATTATACTACATTATGATTGCAGCATGTAAGAACATATAGTTAAAATAAAAAGTAGTCAATAAAATAAAAAAGAAATCAAGTAATAAAAAAGTACAAGATATACTTAGTTTCTTTATTTGAAATTAGCATTATCTACTGTTTTTGCAGTCTTTTAAATTTGTACTAATGGCACTTCTAATGCTGAAGTTGTAAAATCTGTAATTTACCTATCATAAGTGCTTTCCTAGGATTAGCTTGAATAGAGTTTTAAAACATATAAGAAGATATTCATGAATTAAGTATTTATTTCAGTCTGGTACAAACTTTTATTGTTTGTCCTATACTATAAAAGAGGTAGAAGATATTACGTGCATAATAAATAGTCACACACAATCATAAATATATATCCAAAAATAATGTTTGTCTAAGCAAACGTACATCTAAATTTTTGCAGAGCACCTGTTAGGAATACAGCTCATTTTAAAGGAAGTATAGAAATACTCACAAAAAGAGACAGAAATGTGAAAAGCCTGCAAGCTGACAATTAGTGCTATCAGGGAGCTCAACAAGAAGAAACTGTTTTCTCTACATCGCTTTTTCTCCTAAGTGGCCCAAAAGACAACGGCCAATCTCTTCCAAATGCTGTAATGCGAAAATTTGTTTCAAAAACTTCCTCCATAGGAAAACAAGAAAAACAAACAAACAAACAAAAAGCAGTATAATATTATGTACTTTACCAAACCATCTGGAAAAATCACCACTTTTCAAATAACCTCAAAATCTGATTAAAACAAAATTGAAAGGCATTCAAACTTTCTGATTTGTTTAAGCTGCAGGCTCAGTTGAAAGTCAGCAAAGACTTGGGAAGATGCTTCTCTCACTGATCACATAAACATACTAACAAGATGCAACACAAGTCCACTCAAACTGACCATGAAGGCTTACTGACTGGATACATGGAACAGTAGCTGGATATATGCTGTAACTCAGACCAGGCTGAAGTAAATTATAAGGAGTGGAAATCCTAAATCCATGTGTAATCCTAAAGCTAAATGATGAGATGTGAGACCATTACATCAACCACATTAATTGACCTTTTTTGAGGAGGAAAGCACAGCATCTCAAACAATAGGTGTTCAGCAGAGGAAGAGGTAGGAATTAACAATGTTCATGCTTTAAGGCTGGGTCCACATAGTTTAATGGAAGAAATCAGGTTTAAACGTTTTAGTGCATCTTCCGAGTCTTTCACAATCACCTGATTAAGTTCTGGTGCTCTACCACCAAGAAGGAAGTCTGCATTCAGTGGGAGTCATGCACAGGCAAACAGTTCCTATGGACCCTGAGATGCATCACGTCTGCTTGAGCTTCTCTGTCCTCAGGTGGAAGTCTGCACACATGCTCATGCGTGTATATACGCACACCCCCCAGCCCCATCGCAGGCATTTCAGGGTAGGGATAAGGGGACAGAAGACCTCGGCTGTCAATTTGTTTGCATTTCTGCAGGGCTGTTTGGGAGTATGTAAACCCTGACAGCTGCGCTGCCAGTCAGAATGTGGACAAATATTAACGCTGTTTCTACAACATGCACATACTGCAGTATTTTTGAGCTGCTTTCTGTGGTTTTTAAGTTTGTCCCCCAGTTACTGTCAGTTACACAACTGTCACTAAAAGCCTCGGACACAACGGAGATATTTCAAGTATTGTCTAAGTAATCAGACTGGTGAAAAACAGCACACTTTATAAGGTTAAATACTCTCACTTTTGAGTTTTCACTCCTCTTGAAAAGCCCTTCCACAACATCCCCTATGCCTTTACAAAAATCTTTAACACAACTGTATTGATCACTTCCTTTTATACTAATGATAGTTCAGTGTGTTTGCGTGGCACATTAAGTGACACCATCAATATTGGTGTCCCAGTATTGCAGGCGCTATATCAACTGCTGGATAACATACTTTGGCAGGGTGAAAGAGAATTTTGTAATATAAGCTGCTCTAATGTTGCTAAAATCATGCAGGAGGTGTTCAAAGGAATAAGTATTTAAAAACAGGTGTGAGATAAAATATGCTAACTGGTAATATTTTGCACTTGTGAAGTACCTTCGGTCTAAAGTACTGCGCACAGCAACATACTCTTATTTTGAATTGCAGAGCCCTGAAGTCATTGCATTTTCCTTTCAAAGGCCTCTCCGCTGAGTGAGCTTCCTTTTAGCAGAAGAGATCTGGACGCAGCTTGCCACAAACGCCATACACACTGGACTGAAATAAGACACTGGGATGGTATGATAAAAAGTTCAAATCTCTCCTCACCTTGGTACACTGCATCTGTGGTGCTCCCACCTCTTGCATGGCTAGAAACGAGATCTAACACAGAAGGTCTGCAATTGGACTCGACATGTAGCAACACACTGTGCCACCTTTACACTACAGCACTGGCCAAATAACATCATTCAAAGGGGGTATTCTATTCAACCTTTTTTTTTTTTTTTTTTTTTTCCCTCTCTTTTAGATCAAAACGTTGGCAGTGATTAGTGTACTTCAAAGCAATCTTAACTGTTGCTATTTCAAGGGCAGTAGGATTGAGCAAATCATTTTTGAATCTTTGAAATTTACTGTTTCGCTACTTCCTAAATTCAATAATTGGCAAGAATACTCAGATGCTATTTCATCCATTCATATTAACAACCAGTAAGGCCTGTGTAAGTCTGTACAAATGACAAAACAGAGCTATAAGCTTCTGTGGGAAAAAAGCTCAACCTAACTTGAACCAAACAAACCAAAACTCCAATCCAGTTTCAGTGGAAAACCCAAAGGACCCCTGATTTCCAGGACACTAGCAACAATTGCAATTGTGTATGTTCAAAGAATACTAAAGGAGTAAGAGAGCAAGAGCACACTTCCTGCCAGAAGATAACGATAACCTGTTTTTATCTCACACTTGGAAGAAAGGTTTCAGAGAATTCATCCTAGTGTAATGATTACCTGGGTTATATTGCCAAGAGCAGCATCTGGATGAGTTATTTAACACTTAATATCAGTTCACATAAATTAAGGTTGCCATGTAGGAGTGAGGGAACATGATTTTTTCAAAATAATTTTCTGCATTTCATATCTTAGAGTCATTTTTCATTGTTCACAAAGACAATGACTATCCTAATCTTGCTAATTCTCCGGCACTGTTTGCAACTCTGCAAACCCTTTCAGAGTGGAGTAGAAAGAGTGAATATCCCAATATGTACAATAAAGAAGCATCTTGTAGAGAGCAACTTATCTAGGCAACATAATCACAGTTATGATCTATCTACCACTCTGATTTTACAAGACAGAAGACATCTCACAAAAACTATTTTATATCAGGATACAATAAAACAATAAAATTCAATGTTGGTTGTAAAAATATGAAAAAAACTTGGTAGATAACTAGAAACAGACATGTTACTCAGTAGAAACAGGTCTATTTGTATAGTAGGTTGCATAAACAGTGAGGATGTATAACCTATCCAAACTACTATCAGTCCTGCTCAAATGCAATCTGATCATACTAGTCATAGGAATTATCTGTGCTGGGAGACCACAACCAGATTATCAAAAAATTTACAGAGTTTACGGCCAGAAGGGACAATTATGATCATCTAGTCTGATCTGCTGTTCAAGACAGGCCAAAGATGCTCACGTGATAAGTCCTGCATCAAAGTCAGAACTACAATTTAACACAAAACATATTTGTCTTAGTTTAAATATATTCTGTTTCAACCACAGCAATGAAGAAGAATCCAGCATGTCCTTATGTAAACTGTTTGACATGTTAATTATTTTCACTATTCAAAATGTGTGCCTCATTTCTAGTTTGAATTTGTCCTAAGTCTGTTTCCTGTACTGAACCTCACTACATTTTTTTCCATACAACACTAACCAGATTTTTAAATCAACAATCCATTCCCTGAGGAAGGGACTTGCACTCACCACTCCACCTTCTCTTGCTCTGGAGTGGAACACCCTTCCCAATTTTTTCTATGTCCTTTTAAATTATGGGTACCCGCTGAAGATTTAATGAAATTTCAATTTGATATTATTCTCACAGAAAGACTGTTCACATCCATAGCTATAGCAATCAGCTAACAGCTCCCATTCTGTTGCTTCTCTGCCATAATACTAGGCCCAGTTCATCAACACCTCTAGTATTTGTTCCTTTACAGTTTTCTGATTTAAAATTCATATTGTTGAAAAGAGCCCACTTGACTATGCAACTAATCAATCCCTCTCTGTGATTTTTAGCATTTTACCATTTTTGTGCCATTGGTAAATTTTATCAACAGTGATTTGATACTCTTCCAAATAATGATGAAATACCAAATAGACTGAGCTGAAAGCACTGCTGTGGGACTGCCAGGTTATGTAGCATTTTGCCTGTGTATACTGTTGGTTTGAGGCAAACGTCACATAGAACAAGTTATTTTCACAACCCTTGAGAGAAACTTGAGAAACTTGTTAAAACTTAATTTCATAAAATAAAATTGACTGGCATTAACTATGTTACCAGCTCTTAATTATTTACCAAATTAATTCTGCAGTTTTACCTAAAACTTACATCAATGGGTAGTCCATTTATAATTTCAAGGTCTTACTATTCTTTGGGTTTGGAAAAACTAGAATAGCTCTAGAATAGCTGAAGCGTGTTTTTTCTTTCTTTCTTTTTTTTTTTTCCTTCCCCACCCCCTCCTTTTTTTTTTTTATGAATTTTAATGATTTGGAGAGCTCTTCAGCCAGGGTTTTTAAGACTGTATCTGCAAGTTATCCAGTCTAATTCATTCTAAAAAATATTAAAATGTAGTGGGCAACAGTATAACGGCCTCACTACTTAACGGCAGAACTGCATCACTGGAAAATACTTATAAAAGCCCATCATGCTTATTTCTGAGAACAGAGCAGAAGAGTATCTAGTCTTCCCTACCATAATAATTTTTTACCCATTTTGGCCATTATTAGCAAGATACCAAGTGTTAAACCTGCAAGATCTGCAGAAGTTACCTTGTACTCTGTAACCTTAATATCCACATACATGTCTTTACTGTTTCTTTTAGTTCCCCTTAACAAAATCTCTGTACTTCTTAACTGTTGATTTATTATTTACCACTGTGAGATTATTTGTTCATTTTTTATACTTAACATGCAGCTTTTTAAAAATCTGTAATGCACCCTATACACCCGTTTCCCATTGAATGCCCTCCCACCTTTTTTAAAAAACAGATTTCTCATGGAGTTTGCCTGTGGGCTGTACCTCTCTGCTCCTCAGCACAGTGAGGTCCATGCATCAATGCAAGAACCCCATACCTAATGCTCCAGCAGGCAGTAGCAGGGTTTTGATGGATACTCAGGGACAATGTGTGTCTCAGTTGGATCCTATACATTTCTAAACATGCTATAATTTTCTTTCATGCAAAGCAAATGAAATCAAACATCTTATAATTCCAGAGAATACTGCTTAATGAAAACATTGAAAACATTTTATAGCATTTTTTTTTATTTTACCATTGAAACAGTTATTGATAACCTATTTTATCCATTGTACAGTAGATATTTTAGAAATGAATTGCTGTATGGTTTAATTAGTTCATTATTATGCCTATTCTTACATGGTAATTTCTTTTATCATTCTAATCATTCACTTCACACTTCTTAAACCAAATGGAATATCAAAAGTTCTGTATGATTATTTTTGGATCCTGCACATGTTTCACCATACAATTAATCTGTTTGTCAGAAATACTAGTTAACCTCTTCTCTTTACTACTTTCCTTTACTAGCTATTTTTCCTCTATTACATATGATTAAACTACCTCTACCATTTAAGAGGACAGACTTGTGATGCTTTTCTCTCACTGTATTAAAGATTTTAAAATTGTGCGTTAGGTATTACGATAAAATATTTTAATTTTTATAAAGTTATAATTGAATATTCTCATTTATTTATATATCACCTACAATATTTATTTAGTCTTTTTACATGTCTTTACTTAGTTAAAATGCGGAGAGATAAATACAGTTGTTCCTTTGCAGGGAAGATTCAGTACATTAATATAAACTGCACACTAATTCCCCCAAAGCATATATATATATGTTGTAAACCTGAAGACTTTTTACACAGCTGCTTATTGCTAAACAGTGCCTTGTCCAGAAGGGGACAATCTGTGTCTCTAATTGCTGTCACTGAAGCTGAGATTCATTATGTGACTTTCCCATTAAAATGTGAGCATTAATTTGTATAATGAAATATCACCCACTGCAGTGTTCATTAGCCATGCCCTACTGTATACTGCACATTGTTAGCTACCTAGAAACTGTAGTTAATTTCACTAATGGATATTTCCCTACTTAGTGTTTGGTAGGAAATTTATACTGTAACATTACCTCTTAAACTTTTAAGGAAATTTAAATTCAATCAATTATTTTCAACAAAAGTTTGGGATGTCATTAAGACAGGAGAAAAGGCATACTGTACAATGTTAAAGATGGGAAATCTGGAGAAATCTACAGAAATGAAAAGTCCTTTTAGTTCTTCTTAGAAATGTAAGAATAAAGGATGTTCAATACCAAAATTGTCTCCTCTTGGAGCACACATACCCATTTTCCTTAATTATTCATGTTGCTCATCCCACTACAAGAGCCTTCAGAGAATGGCAACAGGCAGTCTTTTTTTAGGAAGAAAATGTGAATTGAATTCATTTAAAATGGCACCATTTTTACTGCATTTCATCAGTTCATCTAAGCAAGTTTTAAAATTGGCTAGTCACATTTCCAAGGGAAACTGCAGTTAACACTGTAAATACACGTAATAGTAGCAAGATGTATATCACCCATATCATAACATACCTTCAGCTAATGGACACAACCTTGCTAAACTGCTTCTTCCTTCCACTATCTGTCTTAGGTTTCTTCAGTTTAGCATAATCCCAACCTTTTTCAGGGCTATACTTTGCTCATGAACGTTATCCTGTTTTCATCACACAAGGGATTTAACTGTGCCAGTGATACAGGAAATATAGCTGAGCACACAAACCCAAACTGGTCCACATTTTTGCACCAGTTTCTGAATGCTAATGAGAAGTGCAAGAGGTGCTAGAGCCCCTATGTAGTACCTTGCTTACCAAAAGCAGAACATTTTAATTTTTTACATTTAACTGTTTCTATGCTGTCCAAAGTCCCAGGCGTGTAACATAAAAATAACACAGCTTATTGGTTTTGGTGGGAATTGAGAATGCTCAAGAACATATGGATGACTCTCAGCTCCTTGAATGATGGAACCCTAAATTGCTGCCTGTAGAGGGGAAAAATGCAAAGTCCGGATGTGGCGTATTATTGGTCTGAGATATTTTATATAAGAAAGTTTTCCTTCTCTCAGTCTGAGCACCTCTGAGCTGTCTGTGTTATAACCTTCACAGCTGTATTACCATTATTTTATAACCAGGAATCTGAGTTACAAAGTGGCTGGTCCACCCATTTTACTGTGAGTTACAACCTGAAACCATTTTTTTCTTTTCCTAGACAGATATCCTAACCACTGGACCCTCATTCATTTTCCAACGCCATCACTGACACTGTTCTGGAATTCTTAAAAGAAGAATGACACTATTCTCTGCCTGGTTGGAAACAGAAAACAAAAGATATTCAGTACTGTCTAAGTATGGGGTCATAACTAAGCAACTAAAATCACCAAGGCATTCAGCTGTCTTTCCTAATATATTCTATTTCATCAATGTGATATACTTTGAATTTTTGCATATTTTTTTTTCCCATAAAATAATTTTGGGATACTATTATTCTTGCTGGCTTCTGAAAAAAAAAAAAATAGCAGATCTACTTATCAATTTATTTTTCTTCATGCTTTGCAAAAGTCTGTATTCACTATAATTTTAGACACAAGGTCAAATTTTTACTTTGGGTGGTATAGCTTCAGTGCTTTAACAAAATCTCTTCCCAATTTCACATAGGGCACATACACACTTTCCCAGTTTGTCTTTTTTCACACTGACTTTTTGTGAGTTGAAGTAGGTAGTTTTGAAGAAGCAGGATCTCCAGCCCATCTCTATCCCCTAGTCAATATAAACAAGTAATTTAGGAGGGTTATGGGGAATTCTTTCTTTTCTTTCTAAGCCATGAGGCTCTGGAAGATTTTGCGCTGAGAGTTCTTCCTCTCTTCTGTGCTAAGAAACTAACCCTTCAACTGTTTTGAGAGCAAGAAAGAGGATAAACTCTGATTTTACATAATTATGCCCTTTTCTTCTTTTCGTATGGCAACAAGCAGACATCATATCTTATTCTCATCCCCTTAAAGCTGTTCATGGCTGAATATCGTTGCATTAGAAAATAAGAAGAAACCTCTACAATTGTGTGTTGGCACTCAAATGAGTTTTTTGTGTGTTTTTTGTTGTTGCTGTTTTGTTTTGAGACGCTTTTGTGATAGCAAACTACACGGACATTGAACCCCTGTGTTGAGATGGTTGCAACCATAAATATCCAAAGGGAAAAAAAAAAAAAAAAAGCAACACAAGTCACTAGCTAATTCTTTTAAAACAGAGCATAACTTCCTCCTCTTGTGATGGATTAAACAGCTTCTCTAGCTTTTTTGGGCCAATTGCCACAGAAGCACCTCCTGGCTGGATCAGACTTTGGGTCTTGTCTTGGCATGCATACCAAACCAACCTACTCATATGCCTCCAAACACACAGATGTTCGAAGGAACTTGACTTCTGAACTGCTTGAGCTCATCTCTAAAAAACAGGTGCTGTGAGAACAAGAACAGTAATTGAGTTAATGTAGTGGAGAAAAAGAGTAAAGTGTTTTTTGTCAGTCAGTTATATGATCCAGGCATATAATAAAGACAGAGTGTGACATAAAAAGCAGGAAACTCTCCCTGTCAAGTATGAGTTAACCAATATTTGTTTAATAACTGGTATCTATTACATCATTTCCATTTACTGCAGAGCAACTTAATTTTTATTTAATAACTCTAGTAATTTGCCAATTTACATTTTTATAATATTAATTATGATTATTTCCAATATGTAAAACACTGCTCCATTTAAACATACTCTTGTCATTATTTACAAATACTTTGTTCTCAACCTAATGGAAATTGATCTTTATTTTAAAATTATAATGCCTTTTAAATCTATTGCAAATGTTGTTTCAATCGTCTATATTATGTTTTTTTTGTTTGTTTGTTTTACTTCATACATGCTTTAGTTGTTCTTGTTTTAATTTTGTTTAGTAACTTTTAATATGCAATTTTTATAGAATATTTCCATTTCAATTAATTTACTTTCCATTAGTTCTAAGCCACAAATACCAAATGCATAATCATTGTCATAACAAAAAATGACCACTATATAATAAAACAAAAGGAGAGATAGGTATACTCAGGTTATTTTAAGGGATTTTCCTTTGCTTCTCCATTAGCAAAAATGTCAAATTGTTTAAACCTCATAGTTACAGGATTATTTTCCAACAAAATAACTACCATGGTTTGTTTTTACTACATTAGAGAGCAAACACATAGGGTTTGCAGTTTCATTTTTCCTACATCCTTTATGTTTCATTTTTTCCTACATTCACCAGTGCAAGATATGGAATTTTCCTGCCCTAAGCAGCTTGCAATCCAGACAGACAGACTACTGTGTGGGCCAGATTTTAAAATTCAGATCAAACCACCGTTGTTAATTCCTAATCCACAATCCAAAGAAATAAAGAAAAAAAAATACAGTGAAGAAACTTTCCCTTCTCATCACTGATTTTTTTTCTTTAAACAAATTTCAGCCTTCATTTTCAAGTTTTCAAAATCAGGCCTTACATTCACAAACCCAATATTAAGCATTACACCTGTGCAAACACATAGGAGAAATGTGATTGCCAATTTTGGGAAGGGAGGTAAATACTGCTTATCTGCTACCTCAGTGAAATAAAAAATTGTGGTGACATTTTTCATGCAAGAAGTACAACTGAAAAGTATTTCTTCATGCAATTTGTTTTATCTATCAATTAGAAAAATAGCAGTAACATTCTGAAATTCATTTAAAATATCTTAAAAAGAAAATGAATGACTCCACAACTGCACTGCCCACTGGACCTGTTTACAATAACAAGTGTCCTAAATCTCCAGCTTTGCACACTCTCCCAGAGCACACTTCGATACCTAAGACTTGGAAGAAAACAATATCAGGTTGACCATAGACATAATCTCTAGTGACAGCAGCAGGACCTGAGGATGCCAACATTGTATATCAGATCCTAACTATGGAGACAGTAAGCCTTCCTAAACATATACTGTCTCTGTGTTAACTCTACCTTGCACATATATACTTCTAAGCAAACATGGTATTATAATTTAAATGGAGTGGTTACATTTTTTTAGTATCTAGATCAGTGACATACAAAAATAAAGAATCTAGACCAGTAGTAAGTCTCTGTAGAGTAGAAAGTCTAGTTTTCTTATTAAAATAAAATTCAGCAAAAGTTTTCCCATGCTACAAAACATGGTAAGCATTACTATGTCCAAGTAGTAAGTTGGGTTAGTTCTAGCACAAAAAAAAAAAAAAAAAAAAAAAAAAAAAGCAGATCCATTAAGATGATGTATTCATATGAACAGTGAGAGGTTAAAAATGAGCACGTTAAACTGAAAAATAGTAACTCTGAGCAAAACATACAGAATCCCTAAGCAGATGCTAAGGAAGGCCTTTGAAGCAGTTAGTATAACTAAGTCTGAAACCAATAGGCTTATGCCTATTGAAGGACAAGGGTAATTGAAGGAAACAGTGATGAAGCAGGGAAGGAGACAGAAATAACCTCAACTGGGAAAAGATGATTCTATTAAAGTGGTCTTTATCCAACAACACATTCCCTGTGCTTTTATTTAAGACTGTCATATATCTTTCTCAAAAGACTCTCCAACTAATGAGTCCGAATCTATACTGGGAATTAAGGCTTCTAGCCACATATTATGTTAACCCCCACACACGCATCACTTGTGTCGACAGTGCTCCGCTCCTCTTGTTCTTCTCACCTGTATGTATTCTCAAGTGGACCTTTAAGTGATGTGATGTTCTGAAAGTTTTTCCACAATATGGGCAGTCTTTCATGGCAGAACCAAGGCTCCTGTCTCTCAGTAAAGCTGGCTGTTGGACTCCTACAGATCTCCCAGCTTCTTCTCCAATGTCTGCAACACAGAAATGTTCTCACATCACTTCAGCACGTCAGAAGTTGTTCGCACTAAAACTGCTAACAAAACACAAAGTTAAACATGTCAATACTACACCTGTCTATTTCATTCTTTAAATCTGACAGAATGCTGACAATTCATGTATTTTCTTGTTATGCTCTTAAATTATTTCATCTTTCCTATCATCATTTTAAGCAGCATATGGTACCTTTATATTGAACCGAATTATACAAGAAAAGAAACAGCTGTGTCAGCAGCTGGTTTGATTTCTTCTTTTGCTTAGTTCCTATTAATTTTTCCCCCAAAATTTTAAATTGTTGTTTTGTTGAATCTATTTAATTTATAAGTATTGTAAAAGTGTGCATGTTTTTAGAGGGAAAAAGGTTGCATCAGCAGGTAAAAACATCCCAGAAAAATGGAATCACAGGGATTAATCCAACAGAAGTGGCAATGCCTACACACAAAGCTAACCAACTTTCTTCTGCAACACTTCAATATTAGAGCAATGATGCCTGATCTAGTGAGTGACCTAAAATCATAGGAAAGCCAACGGAAAAATTCGTCAGATGAGGGGGTATTCCTTTGCTCTCTCACTCACAGCTACTGAGTTTTCTCCTTCGATCTTCATGGCTGCAGTTACTCTTTGCTTTGTAATACAATGGGTGAGACTCCAGGACATCTTTCCTCTCTCCTGATATAAAGAAACAGTCATTCTCAGCCACCCTGAAGAAGCTGCTATTATTCAAGCAGGCTATGGACAAAATAACTTACAAAAGACTGATATAAATATTACAAAACATTGAGCATTTTTAAAAAGTCATTACTTGAACCACAAAAGACTCAGCTATCACCTTGTACTTACAAGGTCATGTAACATCACATATAGGTATCAATTCACATTATCACCAAAGAGTATCATGGCACATGCTGAAATTCTGAAATAGATTTATGATACTGGCACATCACAGAGATACAATACACATGGACACATTACCATACCTGTGTGCAAAAGCTGAGCTATGAGGTCTGTATTGAAGAGGAGAGTATTTAGTTAAAATCTGCATGCAACGTCTCGATTATTTCAGCCATAAACTAGTGACTGAAAATGCTCTGTCTCTACCCATTTGATATGTAACTAAAGCTGTCAGGAAACATAGTGCAGTTTACACAGTGTTGCCTTTTAAATGGCAGTGATGGAACATAAGAAAAACTTAAACATTTGGCTGTAATAAAAACTGCTCACAGAAGAGCAGAGACCCAAATACCACATCACTGGAAAAGGTAAAACTAACAAGAATTTCATTATTTATTGTAAAATGGTCACTCTAAACAATACTAAACAATTTCACTTAAAGCTGAAAGAAGAGGGTGACCAAAAAAAAAAAAAAAAAAAAAAGCATAAATGCTTATCTTAGTCACGTATGTCATCAAGCTATTGTTACTAATAGACAAAATCTGATTCTTGAAACTGACATTCTTGTTCAATACTTTCTGATTGCTCTTAGACTGCAGAGTTATACCACACTATTTCGGTTACAAGGTTAGTAACTGTCATTTTGAATTATTCACATATATGTAAAGAAACATAATGCAGAGTTTATTTTGTCTTTCAGAATCCAGGAAAGCGTACATAGGTGCTAGTCTATAATTCCAATTTTCCTAAAGAGTTTACATTTTCCACTTTTTTTCTCCTTGATAGCTGTATATAATCACACCCTAAACTGCTTCAGAAGAAAAAGAATTCCTGAGTGCAAAAAGCATTTCTGAAGTGCAAAATACGGAATGTTGATGACAAATTGTGGGATTTTATTTTCATTTTCAATAAATACTATATGAGCATTATAGATGTATATATAGATAAAGCTAACAAGCCACTCAGGAGGAATTTACCGAATAAGTCTACTAGTTATGTTTTGCTATATGTCACTCTAAATGATGGCCTGTTATCCATTTGCCTTTTATCTTTCTATCTAGAATATGTGTGGCCCAATAAAAAAAAATTCAAAAAAAAAATAAGAATAAATTTGTAAGATAAACAGCTCGCTTTGCAGATTTAAGAGTCTAATTTTCACTTTACACAAAATTGAATTTTTTCAAGGCAGCAAGACGATGGAGTTTACTCTAGCACTAATCCCTCTGAAAAAGCAAACTGAAAACAACAATGAAGCAAAGAAAGATGTGGGTGGTCTGAAGAGTTTTCTTTTAGATTTAAGTAGACATACAGTAGATAGCTCCAAAGGCTTTGCTCCAACAGGGGCCTTACCTTGAAGAATTTTTCTTCCCACAGTAAAAGCATTCCTAAGACTTTAAAGCTGGGTTGAGGGGTTTTCTTTTGAATTCCTCAGCCTACAAAGCCTACCGAAGCACTGGAGGCCATCACTACCTGAATGAACAGCTTTACATCTAAGTCCTTTTATTTCCAACAATGAAAAGATATGTTCAATGATGCCGTCTGTTCCCATCAAATGCTACCCCAGCTTCTTCTTACTGTGGCCCCGTTTTGGCAAATTGTACCTATTTGTCAAGGCACTTAAGTTTAAAATATGCTTAACTTTAAAATGCATTTACATCTCACTGTTGTCGAGTTTTTTATACTGACTCTCTTAAAACAACTTATGGAAAGTGAAGGGGGAAAAATGTGAAACAGAAAAAGGATAAGTGATTAGCAAGGAAAGAGTTATGAGGCAAACTGGTGATTACAGGTTAAGCCAAAAACAATATATGGGCAGAATGAAAAATCTTCCACTTTACGAATAATCATTTCTGCTGCACCTCAGATGTGTCTCTTTCTCCTGCTATTGTTACCCCCTTCATAAGCACAAACTCTCAGTTATGTTAATGTGTGCAGAACTGTGGTAATGTTTTACAGACCAGCAGAACTAGGATTAACCCCACCAAATCCATCTAATATATGATTTACTTGGGATTTGAGCTATGCTTTTCAGGCTGCTCAGTTCTGAGGATAAAAGATCAGGAAGGAAAGAGAACAGTTACTTATCTTGTAGTCATTGTGGTGCACCGAGTTATGTGGTCTATATGATTTGCACTTGATGCACATGAGATTAGGCTTCTTTTTTTACTACCTACTTCCATTATAGGCAAGTCTATGTCCTGAATGCCTTCCTGCCCATCCCTACCTTTCCTGATTCAAGTGCAGGAAATAACAGAACTGGGTAAGAAATATTGTGTAGAGTTACAGGCTAGATGTGAAGCTTCCAAGCCTTGTATCTGAATTTACTTTCACCGAGCTTTTTTTTCACTTTGCTCAAAGCAAAAGCCACATGTAGAACTACAAAAAGCAACATTCAGTTCTAAATGAGAAACCTGTCTTTGTGTCAGAGCAAGGAGAAGGCCACACGTGTGAGACCTGCCACACACAGCTGGTGGACAGGCAGATACACCTACAGCATTGCACGCAGCCATGAAGCAGCTTCTAGGGGCGATGTTCTGGGAAACCTCTTGTGTACCATGCCTTGGGTAACCATAAAGTCCCTATTCGTTCTTCAGCCACTTGTGTGGCCAGCTGTAAGTGCTCACTTCAAGCTGCGCTCAGCTTGCTGTTGAACCTGTCTCTGGCACAATGGACTCATCAGGGCAGCCTTGAACTGTGCCATGGTGAAAAGGGAGAGGGGACAGTCTCATGGCCAGAGGCTCACACAGAGGCAGGTAGTTCACACCATCCCTAGAACAGCCATCCACCCACCTGCACTCTGTGCCTTGAACAAATAGTAAAAAAAACATCTGAAAGCTCTTCACGGCTTACAGGTGGTGATAATTCCCTATGAAGGACTCAGATGCAACAGCTGGTGGCTTTGCCTTTAAGAGCTACCATTCTGTAGCAGTCACTTAGTGACTGCCGTGGGATCAGTGCAAGGAAAGAAACTTCACTTTAACATCCATATCAGAAGGTGGTGATTAGCTACATAATCCAAGAGCTGATTTGGCCAAAACATGAACTAGTCTATTTACCACACAGACTGAAATGAAAATTGAGCAAGCCATAAGACCGGTACTTGCAGGACTAGCTGCAGGACTAGCTGCAGGACTAGCCCTTCATCAGACAGAAGTTCCCCTCTCTGGAGAGGAAGGACAAAAAGCCAGCACTGGGCTGCAGGCTGTGTCCACATCCCCTGCAGTACAGGAGATTTCCTCAGAGCCAGATAACACCACGCAGCAGTTTTGAGCCAGGAACACTTTTACAGTAGCAGGTTAAAAGAAAAAAAGTGAGAAGTACACTGATTAATCTTTTTGTTTGTTTGTTTGTTTTTACAGCAAGTATCTTACTAGGAATCAGAAATGATCAACTCAGAAATGAGCTATTGTCACAGCTATCAGTGGCCTCAGCACAAGGATACGGACCCCACGGGGGCATAATGCCAACTTCAGTGAATATTTCTAGTAAAGAGAATACATACATAGGTAGATGACAAGTTTGTGTACTCAGAGCAGAGTCAGTCATATGAAGAATTTTTGTTGTTTTTGAAATTTCTGTATGTTTTCTGTAAGACTAGCCTACCTTTGTGGGAGGAGTTTATAAACTTGATTAGAAAGGGACTGATTGTTCTGTGAAAAGAAGCATGTTTTCAGTTGGTTAGGTAATAGCACTGACTTCTGTCATAGGAGCAGCAAATATTCAAAGGAGCATCTACATACATGTCCCATACATTTTACAAGAGCATTTATTTGCTGTGTTTACATGAAAGTATAGGGATTCACAAAGAGGTACTTTCATGTTCAAACGAGTTAAATTGCAGTCCTCACACAGACTAAATTATCAATGAAGTCATTTGGAATTTTTCAACACAAGGATTGCCAAATTAGCCAAAAACAGGCAATCACATGGAAAAGGTAATCAACTCACAAAATAGGTAATCACACTTACAAGTATGTGTTTGCTCTTGCACATTTTTCAGTCATTATTAAAGAAACCTTTGAAAGTGTGGCCAGAAGCCTTTAAAGATGTACATAATCCCATGTTTTTGTATATTTCAGAAATTAAAAATATTTGCAGTTCTTTAAAGCTGTCTTCAAAAATTAATGAAACATGGTGCAACATGAAGTGGCAATGACCATAGTTATTTAAAAAAAAAAAAAAAAAAAAAAAAAAAAGAAGATGTATAAACCACCCTGATTATCCCACCTTGTGTACAATTACTTACTTTAGCAGGAAAAATTATATTCTGAATTGAATGTCAAGAAGAGAGTTAGAAGATACTCAATATTGTAATCCTCTCACCGCTGTAATCTTTATGCGCGTATGCCTAGACTCTGACCACCCTGTTCCCTGGGAAGAAGTAAAGGATACAAAAGTTTCTGGGAAAACATGCTGTACCTTTCTTGCCAATTCCTTAGCAAAAATTTGAGTAAGATTTATAATAGAGGAAAATAAGGTTATAATTAATCATATTTTTTCAGTTACCTGAAGTAGCTTCGAGAGTATGCTTAGATGTGAGACTAGAATCTGCCCCAGTGCTTACAAATCTGAAATTAGAATCCTGTTAGCAGATGTTACTACACTTTTTGCTCGTGAATTTCATGGCTTAAAATAAAAGTCCAATATTACTGAATATTACAGTTATATTTTAGGCCTCCGGAAAGAGTTACTAATGTCTTAGGTCAGGAACAACTTGCTGTCTCTATTGTTTCATCAAGGATTTAGGTTTTATAATGACCATATATGGGAATCTTAAACTGTTGAGCATTAATATAGATTGGCAGAGAATTTGTTTAAACAGAGAGCTATTTTAGACAAGAATTGGAAAGGAGGCCTACTAGTGAGAAAATAGCATTCACATTGTTTGTATTTTTAGAAATAAAGATTATACCAAAGGTTCCACTGGTAAATAAAGAGATACCACTTCTGACACCCCACTCCACCCTCCAAACCGCGCAATCAAACAAAATGCACAGACTGCTCTGCCTGTGCTACCAATGCGTGCTTTAGCAGATTTAAATTTAAAGTACAAGCTAAATTAAACTGAATTAAAATGCCCACATCAATTTACACCAGGAAAGACTTGCCACATCTAGAAGTGAGCACACGGCAGTTATAGCCAATACCACCAGCTACAAGGGAACTTCCTAGGAGTTATTTCAAGCTCAAAAGAAGAGGAGCCAAAATATTTTAAGCAATTTCTTAGTAACTGGCATGCTGGCAACTTGGGACAGCACAGACTCCTTAAGCCCATGTTTGACACAGAGGATGACTGGTGGTTTTCACATGCCATGGGTTGCACAACACTACAGCATGTATGCAAATTTTGGTTATATTGCAATGTTTTTTAGTGTGGTACACATTCTGAGAAATATGCAAGTGTCTGTATAGACAGCATAAAGAGACACAACAGACACTTAACCAAAATTAAGCTGTTTATCACAAAATGTTTGTTATCCTCTTTTCATTTTAATCAAATTCCCTACAGAGTTTTTACTTTAGAGTTCCTAGTAGTCTTACTTCGCAAATTGTTCTAAATCTTTAAAACCTTTTAAGATAATCAAAGTTCAAACATGGTTTCTGAGTACATCTTTTTAGCTGTCTGATTTGTTTGAAGAGTCCTGTGACCAAAAGACAAAATCAGATATAGTACTTAAAAAAAAAAAAAAAAAAAAAAAAAACAGGGTTAATTACTTTCCATTAACCTACAATGGCTCTGTTTGGACTGAGAACTCATAAACAAAGATTTTTTTGAATAGATTATTTTTCCCAAGAGGCCTTTTTTACTCTTTCTTAATAAATAAATAAATAAATAAAAGTTAAGTATCTTACAATATCTTTCATTTAACAATTGGCAGAAGGAAACTCCCAGATGAACACTGGCCTGTGTCTTTCTCTTTAACCAGCTGAGTGATCCAAGCTTTTAATAAAGCTGTTCCAATTATTGTAAAAGTCATCTAGTACCTTATAGCCACAAATATTGACAGTTTATTGCACAACACATTCATGACATTTGAAGGTCACATACATAATACATACACTTTTATAAAAGTGTCTGGAACAAAGAGATACATGATCAGCAATTACATCTTACCATTTTAGGGTATGATTTTATACTTATTTAAAATGAAATACTGTGTAAAATTCAAATTGTTAATAAAAAACAAAATAGTTCATTTGCTGTATTTTTTTATTAATGTGTGATACTTAGTTCAGTTGTACAAAATCAACAGAATGTAGTCCATGCCCCAAGAAGATTACAGTTAAATATCATTATCCTGCAAACCATCACACATTCTCTTAGCTCATCATAAGAAGAAACTAAGCTTGAGACTTTGATCTTGTACCTGTATACCTCTCCAGGCTTACAGAACGGAATGATGCTTCAACACTTAGATTCGAATCAATACCTTAGCATGTTATTGAAATACTTATTTCACTAAAATTGAATCAAAATGAGACTGAAGAGGGTACAGAAAAAATTTTTGGCATGTAGGCACATGAAGACATATTGAACGTCTTCAAATTGTTTCCAGTGCTCATTACTTTTAGGGCTATTGTGAAGTGCATGATCCAGTGATACAATTAAAAAATGCAATTTATGCAATCTGACCGAAGTAAAGTTCTTCACTGAAGTAAACAAACATCAGGAATACACAGAGCATTGCCATGAGGGTGCTTGCTTTTTGTTACCTAGGCTTCAGTTTTATGGCATCACCTCTAGAGATCACCTGTAAAGTCCAGCTAATAAGAGCTGAGTTTGCAGCAAATGACTACATTGTTCCCACTAATACCATCTTTGCTACTTTCTTCCAAAATCCGGGAATATTTTTTTCCTAAATCCTTTGTGTGCAAGACTCTTGAACCACACAACCCCTTCACTCCTTCACTGGCTTTCCAGTTCAGTTATTCCAGTATCATGGCTTTGGCATCCTACTTCTCTAATTTGACTGTATAGATCAAAGCTGTTAAGATCCTAAATCACTGAGTCTGCCAGATGAAATTCATGAAATTCTACTAGTTTTTGTATAAGCTTTCCACAGGAAAAAACTGAGGTTTTAAAACAAGATGTACTTCATTTATGGAACAATGGATCTGTTTGCTATCTTGAATGTAACGTTAGTTACAGCGATGAACTTCTGTTTGCTCTTATTTCCTTCAGAAGTGCACATCTGTGATGGTTTTACTCTGGTGGGCAGCCGAGTTCCACCACAACCACTCTCTCACTCCCCCTCCTCAAAGAGGAGCGAGGAGAAAATACGATGAGGGGCTCAAGGGTTGAGATAAGGATGAGGAGATCGCGTAATAATTATCGTGATGGGCAAAACAGACCCAGCATAGAGAGACAGTAAGATTTATTGCCTATTACTAACAAGCTAGAGAAGTGAGAAACAAAGGAAAGAAACTGAAAGCACCTTCCCTCCCCATTCACCCTCTTCCACCTCCTCCCCCCTTGAGCGGCGCAGGGGAAGGGGGGAATGGGGGTTATGGTCAGCCTATAGCACTTCTTCTCTGCCACTTCTTCTCGGTCACTCTCGTCCCCTGTGCTGTGGGGTCCCACCCACGGGATGCAGTCCTTGCTGAACTGATCCAACGTGGGCTGTCCACAGGCAGCAGCTCTTCAAGAACTGCTCCAGATACGGGTCCATACCACGGGGTCCATCCCTTTGGAGCAAACTGCTCCAACCTGGGTCCCCCACGGGCAGCAGCTCCTGCCGGGTCACCTGCTCCTGTGTGGTCTCCTCTCCACGGCCTACAGGTCCGACCTGGAATCTGCTCTGGCAGGGGTCTTCCACAGGCTGCAGTCTCCGTCGGTGCAGGTCCACCTGCTCCACCGTGGTCTCCTCCATGGGCTGCAGCGTGGAACCCTGCTCCACCGTGGTACTCCATGGGCTGCAGGGGGACAGCCTGCTTCACCATGGTCCTCACCACAGGCCGCAGGGGACTTCTGCTCCGGCGCCTGGAGCACCTCTCCCCCTCCTTCTTCACTGACCTTGGCCCTGCAAGGCTGTTCCTCACTCCTCTCACCCTCCCAGCTGCTGAGTGGCGCAGCGTTTTTTTCCCTGTCTTAAATATGCTCTCACAGAGGCGCAAAACAACATCGCTTATTGGCTCAGCTCTGGTCAGCAGTGGGGCCCTTACCTAACGTGGGGCAGCTTCTAGATCCTTCTCACAGAAGCCACTCCTATGGCCCCCTGCTACCAAAACCTTGCCATGTAAACCCACTACAACATCTGAGCTGCCAGGACACTTTATTCTACTTCTCCGTACAGAACATATTTATTTACAAGTAAAGCACTCTTTGGATCACCTGCTGTGGGCTTAAATGTGTACCTATGGATCTTACCTTGGTGTATTGCCAATGTTCCTTCTCACCTACCCTCAAAATTTACACTGGTGCTCACTTGCACTTCTGACAGTAACGCAAGCTCCCAGACCTTCCATGCAACTGACTTTTCTGTGTTTTCCTCCTCTTATTTTTTAAACAGACTTAGAGTATTCTGGGTTCTTCCCCAATGTTCATGCCAACAACAGTCTGCCTTCACGTAAGCCTGTCTGTCTCACTGGTTTTCCTACTCAAACCCCGACTCACCTGAGTTAGCTTTGATCCTGGCCTTAGATTTGAAATGAGCACTTGGTTACTGACCAGATAGGATGAGGTCTTTCTATACTTCATACAGATTGTTTACTGCTTTTGGAGAAAATTCCAATAGGGAATCTCAGCTGAGAAACTATCCAACTGGACCATCTTTTGGATTTGTATGTGTTAATTGTAGGCAGGTGTTCAGGTACCAGATGGCCTTAAAGCCCATACTACTCAGGTTATAGCTGCTTCTACAGGCTGTCTGCATCATATTCCCATCTCTGAGATTTGCAGAGTGGCTACATAGAGCTTGATAAACACTTTTACCTACCATTGCTCTCCTGATGCCAAGGCTAGATCAGATATCCAATTTGGGAGAGTTGCCTTACAGTCCCTCTTTAATTAAGTACTCCTGATCTCCCACTCTTGGGATGGATTGCTACTGCTGATTAAGCTCCAGAAGTAAGGATCTGTGGAGGCAATTTCATGAGGGAGAAAATGAAGTTGCTAGCTAATCAACTAAAATAACCATTAACTGGACTTCTGTGAATGAATATATTGCCACCTTCTTGCTTACATACTTACCCTGTTTCTTCCACATTTCAGCATCTCTACATACCTATAAACCAAACAGGTAAGGTGTACTTCATTACAACCTCTATCTTATTCCTATTACACCTGTGGGACAACAGAACCACTTGATACAGGCTGCACTAAGAAGAAAATCCAAGACTATCAGTAAATTGTAGAGAAGATGGTGAATCTGGGTGGAAGAGAGCAGTACAGAATTCATTTTCTGTAACTCGTCCAATGTGCCCAAGAATATAGTGTCTGTGAGACTATAAAAAGCAGAAATTAACAACCAGCTCCACACAGTTTTCAAAATTTGTTAAATATATTTTAAAATCATTTGAGTAATTGTATGGAAATATTTAATAACTACACAGGCCAAGTTTCACCTTGAGTTGCTGGGCTTAGACAATAAAAAAATAAATAAATCAAGTTTTCAAGTCAGAACCACAGACTTAGTTGGCCACATTATAAGTAGGTCTTGGGTCATCAGGTCTTATTGCAGAAGTTTTTTCACTCTGGATTAAGAAACACCATTTTCATAATGATTATCTTATCATAGGTTGATAAAATCAGGATAGAAGTGCTGGTAGCACATTATCAGCTTTTATAAAAACTTCTTCTAATAAAGAAAAATGTAAATTACTGAAAATGTCACAGGATCATCATGTAGACCCCCATAAAAAAGAAACCAACACTAGAATCAGTCTCATAAAAACAACTGTACAGGTTAAAGTAGGTAAATTACTAATTTTCCCTCAACAAAAAGAAAGAGAAGTAGTCTGTCATTCCATTTACAGATTACTGATTACAGAGGTGCTGACAAAGTATCCAAAAAGTGGATAATGTCATAGTGTGTGATACAACACTTGGACAGATTGTGACAGTACAGACTTTGTTTTCTTAAATTTTACTTTTTAGTGCTGCCTCCAAACTAAATTATTGCTTTGAGCTAATACAAATACCTCTGTAAATAATTTTTCTCCCATTTCACTTCTTTGGTACATGCCACTTAAGTATAGTTTCCAACTTCTTTCTGCATCAAAAAAAAGTCATATTTGAAGAAATACTTATAAGCAATCCTGAACTGCTTAGACTATTTTACTAGCAACCTCTTTCTAAAAATAAAATATGTTGGTTACATGAGTTTTGCTATAATGGAAAAATATTGATTAAATTCATTACTTCTAGTGCTAAGAAGGGATTCTTTAACTGCTTAGTATTTTTTTTTCCTCATTGGTTTCACAGTGGATTGCAGACATATTGGGACCAAGATGTCTTTAAACATGATATCACATGAATGGGCTCATTAATTAATTTATACTAATGATGCATCTCAAAAGGTACATTAGTAGGTCAACCTGAACCCGTGTTTTGTAAAATAGCTTTAGAGTACGCTAATATTAACATGCTATTTGTAGGCTATAAAAGTAAGAAATAGTGCATATGGAGCTAATATATCAATAATCCAATCTCCATTTTCTACTATGAAAATATACAGTTTTTCATCTGAACTATCTGGGTACAGAAAGAGGAAAAAATACTGTATTTTGAGCACTCATTTAGCTGAGCTTGTGGCAATAACTGGTTTAGGCATAGGCTTCAGTATGCTGGAATGATCTTGAAACTAATTTTGCATGTGTTGGAGTTGGACTGTGGCCATGCACGTCAGTATGCTGGAACAGAGTTATCTAAATCCTGAGCCTTATTTTACATGTGCTGGTGTTGGACTGTGGCCCTGCCATCTTTTAGTTCTCCATCTGTACATATCAAAGCCAGGGTGTGCCCGGCCACTCACCACTGCTCACTGCTTTCCTTCCACAGGCCTCTTCTGAGCTCCATGCTCGGCAGCTACGGCCTTGCAACTACCCTCCACACTGGTGAGACTGGGAGCTCTTCAAAGCCCTGGCAGGTCTCATGAACCTTCATCTGAAGTCCCTTTTTTGCCATGACTGGCCTTTCGTATCCATTACATTTCTTCTATCACTGTAATCCTAGCTAGTTATATACCGCATCAGGGATGAGAAATAACTTCTCAGACAGATGGTCCCTCAGATTCCGTGAGTTAATTCCTCTTTCAATACTAGGTAAACAGGCCCTTAATTTCTAAGCAATCTATTGAGATCACAGCTCACAGACTTACAGAAGGTCTCAGAGTTTTCCTGACAATACGTTTTCCCTGCGACCACTGCGATTTAAGTCCAGACAAAAAGCTAGAAGCTGTTTTCCTCTGGGGAAGGGGATGAGAAAAGAAAATATCAGGTGTTTGGAAGCAACATTCCTTCAAAAATACAAGAAACACTGGCTTTACATAACGCTGGAGTACCAGCACAAAGGCAGTAATGGATAGTACTGAGAAAAACAAAAGCAGTTGTACAAAGTACTTATCACCCTAAGGTGAACTAGTGACATGGTGGGATGTACAGTCTGACTGTAACATGGTGCAGTTTTTGAATGCCTTCTTCCACTAGTTCACTATACTTCCACATTAGTTCACCAGCAAATATATATTTTCGCCCATCAGGACTATCTATAAAATCAGGAAATAATCCAGACTAACTTACTTGCAAACACATTTCTCTACCTGAAATTAGTAACATTTTGTCTATATGAAGCCTACCAAACTGAAGACACTTCACAGTAAGGTCAAAATTGCACATTTGAATGCAGATCTAGCATTTCTTTTTCCTGTGACTAGTCAGACACAGCTTAGTTTATTAGCTGCCTCGGAGACAGACTGACTTCAGGAGAAGAAGGGTTGTTCCATTCCTTTGCTTATAAGCAATGTACTTTCTCAAATTCTATTTCTGCAAACTCCAGTGCCAAAAGAAGTTCAAAAACCAGGTAGTCTGAATGCACAGAAGCACCTTTTGTTTAATAAATAATTCAGCCATGTATTTCTTTTTAATTTAAAAAGGGTCTGACTGAATAGTCAACAGAGTAAACTGAAGTTGGCAAAATATGGTGTTGAAAAATTTTAAAGTGTATTCAAGGCCATATTCATTTGCTTCAGTCCTCCTACACTGGAGAGGCAGACTGCTGAAGTTCTACCTTTTTTTCTTTGCTTTTGCTTTCTTTCTTTTTTTTTTTCCTTTTTTTTTTTTTTCCTTTTTAATTATACACACACAACCATGTAATGCTCCTTTGATTTTGAAACCTTCCTTGCCCTAGAATTAGTCTCTCTCCCTTTCTGTTAACAGCACAACAGCAACTTCTTTACCTCATGAACACCACCAGAAGTTCAGCCAAAATTTTCTCATGGGCTCCTCTGCCATGCCTGTAAGGGTCAGGCATAGCTACTGAACATCTTGAAAAACAAAAGTACAGGAAAACATTCTGGAAATATTCTGACCATCATGTGGATGTTAGTTCCATATATTAATAGGTGTATGGTAAGGTACAGGAAACACATCCAGCTGCAAAAATCTGCAGATAATGATAAAATGAAATTGGCTGAACACAAAACATGCTACTGCAAATGCATACAGATAGTTGCAATCAGTTGAGTCTATTTTGTACCTTCTGATCATCTTGAAAACAGAAGTATATACAGCTATCATAAGTATGAATTCACACACTTGGTTTTATAAGACAAAATTCCTAGTAATAAAGGATAAGAAGGAACAAAATGAATAGAGTCAATTTGTCTAGCTAGTTTTCAGCACCAGAATGTTCAAATGATTTTCTTGAATCTCAGGGCAGTTAGCAAGGAAAAAGTGAGGTTGTGGTGAAATCTCCTTTTTCAGACTCCTGGAGATCTACCCATTCCCCCTATACAACCCAAAGCAGCAGCAGGTACATAAAGTCTTCTTAACATAGCCCAATCTTTTAGTCTCCACTCTGCTGAGTGCTTGAATGCTTTACTGCAAATGGCTTTACTGCATTTTGCATCCTTTCTGATTAATTTCTTCTGCATCACTGACCGCTCTTGTAACCATCACGAAATATCCACCAACATGAAATTACCAGTTAGATTTTCATGACATCAAATGCTGACAGAAAGAAATCCTATCTCAGAAAGGTCAGATCTGCAGGAAAGATGTTTACAGGGAAAGAGAGTAGGGGAAACCTACCCCTTACAAAGGAGCACTGATTTTAAAAAGGACTCCAAAACATCACATCTTTCAGAGCAGACGTACTTATTTTCAATGCACCTGTTAGAGACAGAGGATTACACATAGGTCACATTTGAAAGAGACAAGAGTTTCACAAGTACATCTTGAAAAATTCCATAGAGTATGGAGGAAGAGTAGCTTTTCACCGTTTTTTCACTATCATGAACAGAAGTAAAATTACCTGTAGTACATAAGACAAAAACATTAAACAGGCTAGATAAACACTCTAGACAGACAGGAAAATGGATAGTTTTAGATGAAACTTTTAATACCTTCGTCTTCTGTGACAAAACTACCCGTGAAATATATGCCCCCAAAAATCCCTGAATCTGACAAAGTACAAATAAAAGCATCAGGACGATTACAGAAATGTAGCCAAAAACTCCTACCCTGCATTTCAGAGGGGTTTAAGATTTTAATTTTGGTTAATTACTAGCTTACTTTAAGACACTGTGTAATAAATACCATCTCAATCAACAGACTAATTTAAACAGTGAGAATCCAGGCTACTGCATTTATGGAGACACGTTTCCATGCCTTTTCAGGATGGTACTAGTGGGAGACACTCCAATAGCCTGGCAAGCCCATGCAGAATTTGGTACATAACAAACTCGCTTGCAACTGATCACATTTGAAAGCTGTCTATGGTGGGATTGACCAATGTAACAAAGTAATGTATGGGGTTGAGAAAAAGTGAGTGGCAGAACAAAATGATCAAATGAAACTGAAATAATGTCAACAATTGTACTACTACTGGTCCTTTACTGGTTACAGATAAGTGATATCTTGCTACAGATATGTGTCCAGTCATGGGAGTCACGGGTATTTGTCTCAAAAAAGGGATCTTATTGACTACTGGGCAATGGAACTTCCTCATAGATGCTGAAACATTTTAAGAAAGAGTGAACAACTAAAACCTGTCACTGCTGAAGTCAGTAACTCTATACTGCTATCATAGGAGTTTTATCATAAAACTTCAGTCAAAGGACATTAATCAGGACAGTAGTGTCATGTATGTAAAATAAACAACGATAGAAGGATTCAACTTAGGAAAGGCAGCTCTGGTACCAGACAGGACAATGGTGAGTACTGGAGACCAGTGGAAATGGCGTTCCAGAAAAGAATTGCTTGACAGACCATTAGCTACTGTGCTGCTGCAGCAAGTGCTGTTCAGTTTTTGTTTGTTTGTTTGTTTGTTTGTTTTAAGTATGAGAATAAACACACAGTCTCTATGATGGCAATTTCCATTCAGCTAAATGCTGCAATGTTACTCAAATCTCCTGCCCCTTACATTTCAATTTTTATTTAGGGAAAAAACAGCATGGAAATATGTTTTGTTATCTATTTGAAAAGACATATATGTAATCTACCTATGATGATTGCAATTTTTGGAATTAAAACTGATCCAACACAGCAACATTTTAACCACAGCTATTACAATAGACAAAACCAAACACTGATTCTCCATACATTTATCTTTATCCTAGTAATGACTTCTGGAAAGACTCCTGGATGAGAATGCTTTACACTATTAAGCATTATTTAAGATATTCCCTGAAAAGATGTCTCTCAAGGCCACAGTCAAAGCAGAATTATCTATAGGAGACGGTATGCATTCAAATCTTTGTTTGCTTTGCACCTATGGTACAGAAGTTGCTAGCCATCAGATGTTTTAAATATCTGAGGGTCATCTAATGGCAGACAACCAACAATATGAGATCAGCCAGTAGTAACTGATGGTCCACATCACAGGGAAAACCACTGCCTCCGGCATTATGAAGAGCTTTGGTAGGCACTGTCATTTGAGGGAGCATTGGCACAGCAAGCATTCCCACCATGACAGGGTGTATTAAGGACATGGCTGAAGCACACTGACAGCACAAGATCTGATGGCAGTCATGCTGGGTTCCTCTGAGGGACCAACCCTTTCGCACAGTGAAGCGATCTGCACATTAATGTAAGCAGAGGCATCAGAGCATTCTCTCAAAAGAGATTTTCATTACAAGCCCCCCTCCATGCTAAAACAGGAAAGTTTTGCAAAATTTCAATGAAGAATTCACTTACTATAAAAACTTGCCGCATTTTTAGTACTCAAAGACCTACTGTTTGATGGGGTCAAACCAGCAACGTGGTCATACTGAGGAAAACTCTAGAGGTAATAGTTTTGCTTAAGGTTGGAGAGAACCCCTCAACAATATCTTTCTGAATTTCCCTCTAATGCTTGAATTAGAACTTCATTCTTGTAGCAAAAACTTTATGGTTAAAGACATTTGGACGAACCTGATCTCCTTCTATGACAAAGTGACGCGCTGGGTGGACGAGGGAAAGGCTGTGGATGTGGTCTACCTTGACTTCAGCAAGGCTTTTGACACCGTTTCCCACAGCATTCTCCTCAGGAAACTGGCTGCTCTTGGCTTGGACTGGCGCACGCTTCGTTGGGTTAGAAACTGGCTGGATGGCCGGGCCCAAAGAGTCGTGGTAAATGGAGTCAAATCCAGTTGGAGGCCGGTCGCTAGTGGCGTTGCCCAGGGCTCGGTGCTGGGGCCGGTCCTCTTTAATATCTTCATCAATGATCTGGATGAGGGGATCGAGTGCACCCTCAGTAAGTTTGCAGATGACACCAAGTTAGGTGCGTGTGTCGATCTGCTCGAGGGTAGGAAGACTCTGCAGGAGGATCTGGATAGGCTGCACCAATGGGCTGAGGTCAACGGTATGAAGTTCAACAAGGCCAAGTGCCAGGTCCTCCACCTGGGACGCAATAATCCCAAGCAGAGCTACAGGCTGGGAGATGAGTGGTTGGAGAGCTGCCTGTCAGAGAAGGACCTGGGAGTAATGGTTGATAGTCGGCTGAATATGAGCCAGCAGTGTGCTCAGGTGGCCATGAAGGCCAACAGCATCCTGGCCTGTATAAGAAACAGTGTGACCAGCAGGGCTAGGGAGGTGATCGTCCCCCTGTACTCGGCTCTGGTGAGGCCGCACCTCGAATACTGTGTTCAGTTTTGGGCACCTCGCTACAAGAAGGACAGCGAGGTGCTTGAGTGAGTTCAGAGAAGAGCGACGAAGCTGGTGAGGGGCCTGGAGAACAAGCCCTACGAGGAGCGGCTGAGGGAGCTGGGATTGTTCAGCCTGGAGAAAAGGAGGCTCAGGGGTGACCTTATCGCTCTCTACAGGTACCTCAAAGGAGGCTGTAGCGAGGTGGGGGTTGGTCTGTTCTCCCATGTGCCTGGTGACAGGACGAGGGGGAACGGGCTTAAGTTGCGCCAGGGGAATTTTAGGTTGGATCTTAGGAAGAACTTCTTTACCGAAAGGGTTGTTAGACATTGGAACGCGCTGCCCAGGGAAGTGGTGGAGTCACCATCCCTGGAGGTCTTTAAAAGACGTTTAGATGTAGAGCTTAGGGATATGGTTTAGTGGGGACTGTTAGTGTTAGGTCAGAGGTTGGACTCGATGATCTTGAGGTCTCTTCCAACCTAGAAATTCTGTGATTCTGTGATTATATTTAGCGTGAGAACTGAGCTGCGTTAGATTACACTAAAAATCCTCCTGTGCAGACCTTTGGAGGTATTGTCTCAAATTGTATCTGCACCATACTTTCTTCAATGAGAGTAATTTCTCCGGGTAACAATGGCCCATTTTCTCTTTGAGTACTTGGCACCAATGAAGTTGTAGTGCAGAGTTAAAATGTGGTGTAATCAACCATGAGATGTGACAGAGATGTGTTTTTATACAAAAGTATAAAAACAAAAACATTCCGAATAGAGATAGGTTAAAAACATTCTAAAATATTGAGATACTTCAACATTGGCAAGAACAGATACACATTAATTATTTTCAGGTATTTTTTAAAATGCAAAAATTAACCAAATACAAAAATAAAAATAAAAATAAAAAAATAAAAATCAAGTTCTAGTTAGTTCTAGTTAGAGACAAGCATGTTTCTTCCCATCTATCCAACTGAACTCTGGCAGAAACTTGTCAGGCATTTGCAGCCTCCATGAAACTACAAATTTTCAAGTTTAGAATCTGCATTTTGTGATGAACCAATTCCT
>CM021775.1:19901798-19921798 GCA_011076525.1 Nettapus auritus | reverse complement strand
ATAACATCTGTAATATTACAGCCAAATAAAAGCCTTGTCATTGGTAATGGTGGCAAAGGGGGCAGCTTATTCAGTTCTACTTCACAGCATATCTGCCCAGAAAACAATCCCAAACTAAGAGCATAATCAAATATTTCCAGAGGTGTTAATTTGGGAGCCTCCATTTTGTTTTAGTAGACCACAACATCAAATCCAAACTTGAATATAGACTCTTTCATTGAGCTCTTTAATGAAATTAGTTTGTAAATTAAGCTACAAACAACCTGTCAAAGCCCATTAAGAAACTTGAATATAACTCTTCTGGAGAGCACACCCTACCCAGCCAAAGAGCTAAGCTACTCTTTGTGGCATTCTGTGTTAGATGCAAATATTATTTTTCATTGGATATATCTAACAGTTTCCTGTTCACACATCAGGATGGAAATACTCACATAAGAATGTCAAACCATCTGGCCCAAAATGACTCTTTTCCATCTACAGAACTAATGGTAATCTTACTACTTTTCATTATACATTTCTTATGAATTTTGAAGTCTCTGCTACCTTAGGTCTACAGGGGAAAAATGGCATTTATTCCATCAACCATCTATCTCACACCAAAAAAAAAAAAAAAAAAAAAAAAAAGAAGGAAAGATCCTAGCTGATGCTGAAGTCCTGTAGCCCTGATTTCCAAAAATAATGCACAAGTCTGAGATTATTTGCCTGATTGTTCCTCTCTCTTGCAGGGCTGTTTGGATACTACTAACAGATAGTTCAGGAAGAGCAGCAGGTGTAGCTCATTCACAGCCTGGGCCACTAGACATGAAAAACCCTTCTGCTACTTCAAAGCTGTCATCTCCACCAGTCCTTTACTGCAACGTTGTCTAAGCTCACAAATTTTACACCAAACCCTTTCTCAGGAAGGAAACAATTTATTTATTTATTTTTTTCTGCAACACTGACAACTGGATGATGCTTTTTCTCGTCAAGCCACAACCCAGCATGATGTTTAAGCCCTGTTTTTTGCTTAGAGCTCAGCAAAACCAGGATTTGGTTTGGGGAAACTTACATGCTTCAAGAGCTGTTAACGGGTCCCTGGGTTGAATGCAGCGGGGCTTCCAGAAAGCAGAAGCTGGGAATGGAAGTAACATGAGGAAATTTTGGACTCCTTGGGGAAACATGTACAGGGCATGCCTCACTAATAACACACTATGAAAAAAAGGCAAAATGTTCCTCTGTGTCAGTAAATGTTATCTTCTCAGTTTGGTCTTTTAATGCTGATGTCAATAGCAGCCCCATCCAATTGTAAAAGCAGACTATGTTCCAGTAATTTTTACAGTAATTCTCTACTATACTTTACAGTAATAATGCTGTTATAGCTACGGTGATCTAAAGATAGAAGCACAGTAGAATTTGCAACAATTAACAGCTTATATTAAAACTTAACTAATATTAAAACAGCTAACATCTAAAAAAAGCAGGAATAATTTTCAGTCACAAGTTCTTTTTCAGGGCAGAGCAAGCAGCAAACTTCTGTCACTGGAGTTACAATCAAAACAATTGTTCCCAGTCTACAGTTATCTCATATTTAATAGGTTTGGGGCATTTTTAGAAGCAATTTTAATAGTTATTTTTAGAGAGAAATAATGTTAAGGGAAGAAATTATTTTTTTACTTCTCAAAATATCAATTAGAGTAAACGCAGAAGCACCAAACTCAATGTTCCTACCTGTAAAGTGATTCTGCCATAGATAGCACTCTTATAGTGTGGTGAATAACAGACCTGTGAACTAGTAGAAGTCTGTCCTGCATGTTACAAATTTTGTGATAAAATGCAAGTTTATTATAAAGGTCATGGCCAGATAATAGTAATTTTCTTTGTGGAAATCTAACCATTAACCACTAATGACTCAATACCCTCATAGTCATCTTTAAAATCTCTTAACTGTACAAGAAAAAATATATGTGCTTTTGTGCAACATACCTTTCAGTGCTGGACATTAATTAGTATTTGAAGAAAACATAATTTTGCCAAGTATGGACACTATCATGTTTATTTTAGTAGTATTTCTGGGAATTTCTGGACAGTTGTGTGCAAAAATATATTTTTGACCAAGTTCTGTAATTCATAACTAAATAAAAATCCCCATATTTTTATATGAGAGCATAGTAGAAATGTTTTAGGTCAGTAACATTAAAAAGCTTAACTTTCCTTATCCAAAAGCCAGGAAGAATGCTGAAAGGTTGTCGTACTCAAGTCTTCTGATTACCGTTTGTAAGAAGAAGAAAATAAACTATTATACAAAACATGCATTATCCCTAGTATGAATTTACAGTTAATTGAAGTTTGGATAACTGATGATAAAGTGTGAACTACTTCATCTGCCACAAACCCAGAGAATACCATTTAGATACAGTTTGAAATGGAAATCATCAACTATCCTGTTTAAATATTAAAAAACTGAGGGGTGGGGCTCAGCTCAGTTTCCCTGAGTTCGGCACACCACAAACCACTGCAACACCACCATTTAGCTTTTGTGCGCAAATGTTTATCCACAGATCTCACAGCATTCAACAAAGAAGGCTCTTCTGTGTTTTCAAACAGAAGAAACTGGGGTATAGAAAGACAAAATTACTTGCTAGGTGTAAATAAAAGTTTCTGGAAGAAAGAAGCTTCTAATGCTACCCATCCCCATGACATCAACAACATCCTTGAGGTAATCTGCAGTACATCTAAATATTTAAAGGCACATGTAAAACTCATTTCTGCACAGCTGACCTGACAGACAAAAAGACAAACATCACAGGTGGAAGCTATCACACAAATCAATACTACTGTGTCACTCCATATATAGATAGTTATAAGAAATGCATGTTGCAACAGCCTTGCAAAGTTACACTGAATGAAATATTTATAACTGCAAAGTGGACTTGACACAAATAAACATCTTATTTTAAAATAAAAAAATGCAGCCTTTATTCACAGTTTGTTGTGGAGGTGCAAACTGATGGAATTCTGTGTGACCCTAATTTCTAAGTTGCCCACTTGCTTTCTTTTATCAAATATCTTTGCTCCCAAATAATTCTAAAGGAACCTTTATTGCAGCAATTCCCTGTGCATGAAAAGAGTGCCAGGAAGCTCCATCCATTGCCAAGGGTCTTCCATATTGTCGAAGAAGAGCCCCACAAAACAATGCTGTTGCACCACAGAACTAGGAAAAGACATCTATGACTACTTTGCTGCAAGACCTACAAAACAGGAATCCGTAACATAAATCGTAAGGGGCTCTTAAATACAGGCACTGTAAAGCAGGACAAGTATAATCTAACAAAAGAGGAAGGCATTTCAGATCCTAAATTTGGGCTGGGAGGACAGAAGACAGAGAGCTTTTGAGTTTATCTCTAGATAAATTTCACAAAGGGCTTAATATTTGTCATATAAATTCATACACTTTTATCTTAATAGAATGCAAAGTCCAACAGAGGTTGTAGCTG
The DNA here is from genome assembly GCA_011076525.1 of Nettapus auritus. NCBI lineage: Eukaryota > Metazoa > Chordata > Aves > Anseriformes > Anatidae > Nettapus > Nettapus auritus. The sequence continues at coordinate 19,918,325 of CM021775.1, read as the reverse complement.
GCTTGTTTACATGGGCCCCTCTTCACCTATCATAGCGACAGAAAGGAACTGAAAAAAGACAGCTTGAAAACAGAGTAAGGAAAATGGTATCAAATTGAAATTGCATGGACAATTTAGGCTTAAAAAATGTAATTATAAAAAGTAAATTAAGGAAAATTCTCCTTCTGAGAAAGGCAGTCCATGGTCTTTAGTCTGAAAAGTGGTCAAACATGTTCCCTACTCTGCTCAGAAACACCCTCCTGTATCACCTGTGTCTCATAGCATTGGAGAAAACCACAGGAAATTAGGACCCAGTCTGTAAATCACAACACACCTGACTGATGTTCTCAGCACTGACACTATGTTAGATGACGGCTTTTCTTTCTTTGATCAAGAGTCAAGACATTATTCTAGATCCAGCCGTGTAGTAAGACAAGCCTGTGACTTTAGGGAGGATGGTTATAAGGGACTGATTTTCAGAAGAGTACATTTCTGGCAGCTAGTGCTTTTTTCAACTGAAGATGAAATTATTACTTATTTTGCTTTCAGCTGCTCATCTATGAATTAATCTAATAACATATGCGTATGTATATATATATGTATGTGTTTACATACATATAATGGGAAATGTGTTATAAATCTGTGATTAATACTGGTGTGAAAGCATATCACCTGTTGAGTAACATCAGTAAGATTCTTAAACTTCCCCTGCCTATTTAAACTATGTGATAAACCCCCTTGATTTTGTAGGACTACTACATCTTAAAGGCTTGCATTTATCTAGGTGCTTTGATAAATTAACTTCAGTACCACCAGTACCAAGTTTATGCAGGACATAAACTCATTTGTCAGTTGGTCAGCCTCACTCAGCATGATCTCTTACACTACCTGGAAACCTCTTCATCCCTTTGCTGTACCTCCATCTTCTCAAGGAACACGGGCTCCACCACCTACAAGTTAGCTAAGTACAACAAGGTCACAGAAAGCTGATGCAAATATTTCCATTCTGTGAAATGAGATGGCTGAAGGCAGCAGAATCTCTTTCTGCAATTATTTTTGACAAGGAAACGAACAACGAAAGACCTGAGAGCAGGTTCTGCTTTCACCACTAGGCAGCAAGGAGAGGAAGCACTTTGGAAGCATTAAGGAAATGGGTCTTTAGGTACTCAAAAGGTCTCTCAGTTATAAGGGTATGTGCCATTAACATGTTAATTTTTCAACAACTGTGCTGCACACACACACACAAAAATCTAAATTTCATTTTCTCTCTTATTTGTGGGTCTTATGCTGCTGTTCCTATGCAAGCAAATCCCTATCAAAATCAATCATGCTCCCTACTTATGTTTTTTTATGATCAAAATGCATATTTATACTATTACATTAAACTCACAGAATATGTGAAAGCACATAACTTCAACTGCAATAAAACATGGACAACAGAACCTCAATGAAATTAAACTAGTGAGAGTTTTTCAAGAGAAGAGGTTTCACAATGAGTTTTCTTTGTCCCTAAAATGAGAATATTTTAATGTAGTTTGCAGTTTTCTCAGAATTTTGTAAAGGATGCAACAAATAATACAATTATTTTTCCTCATGAATGTTAGTGAAAAGCCTGAAGGAAATTTTCTTAAACTTGCTTCAAACCTCTTTCTCCAAAAGGGTATGTTTCTCTTTAAAGTAAAAAAAATAAAAATAAATAAAGAGTTATATTACTGGTAACAAAGGTTTTAGCATCCACTAAAATGTCAACTAAAGTTGCCAAATAAATACTTACATGCTGATGATGACTGTTTGTTTAGTAAAAAGGAGATTTAGCTGCTCACATGTTCATTAGCACACATAGAGAAATGGATGAAAAATTCTTTTGCTACTTAAAACTGATGCCATGGCTGCTGCTTACAAGTATTTCTAATACACAGTGGGCAAAAACTGAATAAAGACCAGATTAAGATATTTAAGGAAAGCAATGACTGAACTTTAAAAGAAAAAAATAATAATAAAGCAACCAACACAACTGCCACTTCTTTTTTCTTGGTTACTCTAAATGCTTGAAGCAGATTGCCTGTTATTTTAGCAAAATATGGTGATTTCTGAGCGTTCCTGTGCTGTTACATATTTGAGTTTTGCAATGATTCAGGCATTATTGCTCTGTAATAGGTGTGGCTGCCTTTGAAATGTAAGCTCACAGCTTCTGTAGTCAGTGAACCATTGCTGATAGGGCTGACTAGTCAGAAGCAGAACTGGCTAGTTATGAAACTACTATAGTATATCCTTTATCTCATACACATTTAAAGGATTTACCTATCTACCCCACTGCAGACCTACTCATTGAGTAGGAGCCAACAGCATATGATTGTGTTAATTAATCTGCTATTGTGAGTAAAGGAACAGCTGCAGTGGTCTCGTGGATACGTTGTCAAAGGAAAACAATGTAATGTTAAGCTTCTGACTGCATATTCTGTTACAAAGGAGGTTTACGAGAAGTTAAATTCATAAATCACAGATCATTTTTGTAATAATAATAAATATCATCTGACCTTTAAAGGAAAGGTTTTAGCATTCTTAATTTCGGTTTGAAATATGTTCTGAAATACGATACTTAAGCTTTAACCCAATTCTTTGTTTTGAAAACAAACATTCCCCAGAAATGATAGGAAATGGTAGTAGCTATAGAAATGACCTCTGACTGTACTAGATACATGCCATTATAGTTTTAACAAAGATCAGAGCCCAAAATATCAAGTTAAAAGAAAAAATTGTTGGCTTCCATCCAGTGCCTCTTCTAATAAAAACACAATTTCCAATATTATACAGAAATACAGAATGAAAGGAACATTCATTACAGGAAAAACACTTACTATTTACATAGGATTTTATTGTTTTTATATGGAAAAAGTACAAAAAAGACTTTTTCCTAAGTAAAATAACAATCACTTTCGTGATTCAAATATCTACTCCCTACCAAATCCCTTTGGACAGTATATATATTGATCCTTTCATAAACACCCAAGTGGTGAGTGACCCAGAAGAGAGAATAAATATAATTTTTTTTATGCCTGGCACTTAAAACATAACCATAGCAAATTACATTGGAAATGCAAGTAGGAAAAGTTTCACAATTCAGAGATGCCTGGATTCAACAGTAACCTTCTGCTATGGTAGGCATGATTTTATGAAGATACACCGAGAGGGTTTTAATTCAGAAGTGGATTGCTTATTGTAGTATACAGAGGAATATAATAGTCAACCTTTATTTTAAATAACAGAGACCAGATTCTTAGTGGTTACAATCAACAAATCCCCACTGGTATCCATATTTGTATGCCACTTTACACCAGCATAAGAGCCACTCCAGGAAGTACTGTCTTTCAAGAAAACATCAAATTACAGAATTCTTGCTTTTTATTTTATTTTTTTTAATTATTATTATTTCCTTTGACAGTTGTAGTTAGCTTCATTGGCATACATTTTTAGATGAGATAAACTGCTACTTTATTTCTCATAAATCTTTTGTGTCTCTTTATTTTTAAAATCGGTTAAATTTGTGAAACTAAGGACCCAGTCCAGAGCTATGGTACACTGGAATGGCTGACTATTTCAAAGGAACTATGCCAATTTAAATCTCTACAATGTCCTGGCAGCAAAAGAGATGTTTTGCTTCAACTGGAGTGGAACATACAAGAAAGCCTGAAGTAGATTTATTCATAATTTTCAGTGTGATTTAAAACAAAGAAAAAGAAAGGAGCATAACTTTAGATATGAATCACCAGTGTACAACTTGATAACCCACCAGTAACTGTATGGCACCAAACAGCAGATTTCAATCCAACAGCAGGCTCCAAGGAGAGAGAATAATGCCAGAAATTAGGACCCCAGTGTTTTAAACCCATGTAAGTGATATCTTCCAAATTAAAGTGTTATTCACAATAAGAATCATTTTATCCCTCACATAAAATGCAAGGTTAACTATGGATATCCAAATAAATAAATCTAATAACATCAGTGGATGTTCTTTGCATTTAGAGGACACTCCTCGTCAAAGTAAATTCTACTATTAGTTCACCCAATATCCCCTAGAAATAATATATGAGCTCTAGAGAACTGCCATCTGTATTTCAGCTCATACATGTTATTTTTTAACAGGTCTGACTATGCTTTATTAAAATATCAGCATGCATCTCCTTTCTGAAATATGCACACAGTATTCACCTCAATTGTGTAGAATTGCCAGTTGCTCATATAAAGTCATTAAAACAACACTTTGTAACTTTAATCAGGCTCTGTGAATTCATGAGCATCATTAGTCACTGGGCTGATGACTTCAGTGAGGTTGATTGGGTTGGGCCTTCATTATTACTTAGTATGATGTTTCATTTTCCAAGTCAAAATTCTCCAATAGAACAATTTCTTGGACTTTTAAAAGCCTGATTAAAACAGTGCTATTTGCTGAGACTTAGTTTGATGTTACCCGTTATTTTCATTTGACAAAATACGCCGTAACTTTGGAGGAAATAAGATATATACTTTAATGGAAAATTACGACTTTGATTACCGTACAGTTCCTTTCAGGCTATGAAAAGAAGAATGCATGGAGAAAAGTAAATGTCTTAAGTTTCCAAACTGGAAATCTAAAAAGTTCCCAGAAAATAACTGAAATCAAAATGTAAATTAGAATAAATACTGAATTCTGTCATGCTTATGACTGGAAGGCCACACGCAGCATTAGATATAACAGTCTTCTACTGAGGTTCTCTTTCCTCAGAGATTGAATGGATCTACCCTGACAATTAACAACTGGTTTTATCTCTATGATCCATTTCTTCTGGATCTGAGAATAAGTTGGTCAAATTTATTCACATTTATCTGCAACAGGTTAACCAGCTTGTTATAAACCCCTCCAAAATGTAGAACAATGTATAAGATATCTATCCTTTAATTAATGGAAACTGAAGAGTGTCCTAGCTATTTGGGAGATTGTTTATCGTTATATCTTAGTCAACACATCAACAGAAAACTGCTCTAGGATAGTCTATGAATTGTGTAAGTTGGACAACTAGCACTGCTTTAGCCATCATAGCTTAGCAGCCATTACCTATTAAGGCTGCCTAGTTAAAAAGTCACACTAATTTCTATTGTAATTGCATCTATTTCATTGTTCTGGAGATTTGCCATTGTGTGACCAAAAAAAAAAAAAAATTGTCTCAGTCAGTCCAAGAAGAATAATGCAAATATAGAGTTTTCAACCTACTTGATAGCTGATACAATAATACTTTTACTTTGGATCTACTCATGATGAATACTGGCTGTAGAAAAATCTGCAATTTTCTAAAAAAAGAACCACAGAATTCAACTACAGAAACTCAATATAGGCCAGTGTATAAATCACTGGGCTGAAACTCAGGAGGTGCTCCACTAACTCTTCCACTGGAATACTGAATGACCTTAAGCAAATTCTTTTGCCTTTGTCACCTCAGTTTTGCAATGTATAGAATGGAATTAGCAATATTTTACCTCTTTCTCAACTACTTTGAGATTTACCACCACCAACAACAACAAATGTGTAGAAACTAGACTATTAGACAGGGAAGAAGCTGACCAAACGATGTTGATTAATTATTTTTATTTTAAGAACAGCTGAAAATATGCTATTATAAACATATCTGTCCAACCTGGAATAAAACACAGATCTCTACAGAAAACATCAAAAGAGAAGGCAAGCATAGATTCCATGAGGAACAAGAAAGTATATAGTACTCTGACAAGAAGTGGACATCATCTACAAAGAAGCATGCATGCATGGAAACCTTTAAAGCTTATGAATCCATACTACCCCAGAGAGTCAAACTTAGCTTTCCCCAGCCATTATGTTCTAAAAGCAGTGACAGCAAAGTACTTGACCCACTCTGTGTTAGTAGAATAAGGATGCATCCATTTCTAGTGGCTGAATTTATACAGGTATTCTGGCATTTGAGAAATTAACTACATTTTTCAAGACTTATTGTACTTATTAATAAATCCTAAAACTTGATCACAGCGTTAGCTAATACTTTTCCAAGAATACCTATCTAGAAATACTTCCAGTCCAAAGGCTCTCTTAGATATAGAATACGTTAAGTGATTTACTTCACAGTAGCTGTGGCTTTTGCCAGTATAGTAGGGACAAAATTATATTTAAAAGAAAATCAGAAAGTGTTATGAATCAACACAAGGAGACTTCAGCCAGGAGACAAAACACAGATAGCAACATGCAGCATAAGCAGCACACTGACGTTTAAAAGTAGACAACAACAATGTACTATAAAATGAAACTAAGAGTAAAGACCTTCTCTGTGACCCACTTCCAACAAAATGACACTGCAGGAACCACTAATACCATATAGAATCTTCCACTTAAAGATTCATGGTCAGAAGTGGATCATATGTGATCGGAAAAAATGGCTATTACCGTGCAAGAGTTGTTTGGTAGGTATATGAATGCATTACTTTGATAGTTTGTGGAAACTGTTCTACATCAGCTGTGGAAACAAATAAAAGGCTACAAACTCAACAGCTTTCAGTCAGAAATCTCTCTTCAGTACTAAAAGAAATAAATAAGCAAAACAACCAAGCAAAAAAGAATAAACAGTTTCATAGGCCAAAACAAATGTATGCACCCACATCAGAGCAAAGTTTAAACTACTCAGTATCAAAGGCCCAAAAGAAAAGGAAGGACAAAGACCTGTTAGAAAGTTAAACCATGTAGAAGAACATTTTTTAAATCCAATTGTCTAAGCCAGTAGTATGAGATTGCTAATGGCAAATATGTCCATATCTCCATAATCTTAAGAAAGACATGAGACACAGAAGTAATTCACTGTTATAAGGTGCTAGGGCAAGAGACACACAAACTGTTGGCTTATCTGCCTGACGATACAGGGAAGACCCATTCAGGAGACCGTTCCAACTACTCCAAGCATTCCATGCAGCATACAAACCTCAGAAATGCCAGAAATCCTGACTATCAGCTTCAGTAAAGCAGCAATGTTAGGCTGGACTTCCACAGCCAAGACTTCAATTTTTAAATGATGCAGCCTGTTTCTAAGGCAAAGCAAATATTTTCTGAACAAAAATAAAACAAAACAAAAAAAACAGGTGCGGTCTTTTATATTCTTGACTAATATTACAGTATATGAGCTATACTTACATCATTATTTGACTTTGGTTAAATTACATTTACACACCTCACTGTTTTTTATGTGTTTTCACCATTGCATTATTTATTCCTGTAATAATATCACTTTATTTAAGATATTCTCATCATATGCATAGTCATTTGCAACAGAACACTCATGCCCTAGAGCTGTTATTCCTGTGAAAGGAAGGAATAGGACAAGAACGTTTACTTTTTTTTTTTTTTTTTTTTTTTTTCCCCAGCTCTTTATTTTCTTGCTTACTCACTAAGGGAGAAAAAACAAACAAACAAACACACACACACACACAAAAACACATTGTAACTAACAGAGCCATCATCTTTGGTTGGGAAGACAAAAAAGCAGATTCTGCCATGGGGGCATGCTCAGATCTAGAACCTGCAGATACATAACCATACACTTCAGATAAATAGTGAAAAGATTATATTAAAATGAAGTACAGATTTTTGTTTCCTAAATTTATTACTACAGAGAAGAGGACAGACAAGGTAAATTTTAGACAGTCCTTCTGTCAATGGAATTCTCTTGTCCCACAAGTAAACACATCTATTAAATGCTCCCAACCACAAAGTAATTATCTCAGAAGAATATATTTTAATTTTTTGTATATCTAGTTCTAGGAAAAAAAATCCTAATGAATTAACTGGAATAAAAAAGTCCAAAATGAATTTTAGGTGAATTCATTATAGCAATGTTATTTTTACATTCATAGTTTTTTAAAATACCGGTGAGTAAAGGAAGGAATTATTAATTTCAGTAGATACCAAGATAAAGTACAAGCACTGGAGAGTGGTAATCGCAAGAGTCATTTTAACTGCACACTATAATATTCTGGAAGTGACTTACAACAGAGTCATTCCACTAAATCTATTATATTTGTCAAAGACTTTGTAAGTAGCAGCAATAGAAACAGTGAGAAGAATAGTTGCATGGGCCATCAGATGAAGAAAGAGTCACATTCCATGGAAAAATATTTGCACACTTTTTTTTTTTATGAAACCTTTCACGATAGCTTTAGTATAGTACTTCTACAAGGAAACAAACAATTGCACTGATGATACGGGTCAAGGCTTATTTTTTAGGAGATAATACCTCACCATATGAAATTACAAATTTGTTAGACAGTGCAGAACCACTTATGTGGCTATTTGTAGAAAAGAAAAAAAATCTTATCTGATCAAACATTTCTTGGTGCATTATTAAGTACAAGTCAAAGGACATTAAGTATCACAGAAAGGAAAACTGCTTAAATACAGAAGATCTCATCCCTGAGAACCAGGTATTATTGTTTCTGGAACATATTTTTAAGCATGTTATAAGGGATAAATAAATAAATATTGTATTCTTAAATCATTTGGAAATACATCAGCATTCTCATAGTGCTCTGATAAGCAACATAAACAAGGTTACAACTCCCTTCAACTTAAGCCTTTTAGTCATGTCCCCAATCCCAGATACACAGATGTGTGCCTAACTTCTATGTTCTGTTAAAATTATGAGTCTCCTGAGTGGGATGTTTGAAGCCAACATGTCAATAACTAAAGGACTTGTAGTCATAGGCACACATGAAATGGCAGAACAATTTTTAAAGGTGGACCTGACAATCTTTCAAAGTCACCCCCCAAAAAATTGTTTTCCTTTGCAGTTTCTGGAATGGAAACTCCCTAAAACCACACACATATTAGTCCCATAATTCTGTATTTGCGCTCTTTGAGTGCAAATTCACTTGCACTCAAGAAGGTTTTGTTGCTGGTGTTTAGGGAAGAAAACAACAACAACAACAACAACAAAACGTATTTTTGCATACTTAACTACGCTCAATTTAAAATAAGAGCAAAATTAATCTTTCTTAACCAAAAAAACCCTACTGTCTGTATGCATTAAATATATCAACAGGTACTAAAGATGCATACTAGATATCAGAGCCCACTGGTCTGATCCAGAATACTTATGTGTGTAAGCAAACTGAAACTGCATTGTAGAAAACTAAAATTCCACCTCAACAGTTCTTAAGTTACCTGTTAGGACTGAAAGCAGGGGCTGAGATCTGCTTTCCATGCTCATAGGTCATTTGGGTAAGGCAAACTCCAGTGATGGAAACTCCACTGAGATAGAATAAACTATGTCTGTACTTAATACTAAATAATGTGAATTAAATGTATCTGATTTTCTTTCCCATTATATCTGGTACTCCTGAAAAGCTATGTCAATATTTACATTTAAGATGCTGACCAATAATGTACATTTTAACTTACTATGGCAAATAAAACTTTGTGCCATATGGCTGATTAGAGAGATTCTCTCTCTTTTTCTTCTCCTCTAAACAGCTGGGTGAGTAACTACAAGGAAAAGACAGTCAGCAGCTGCACACTGTTATCATTACTTTGATACTGCTTGAAGGAATCTAAGCCTTCCACAGGTATGCACCTGAGATTAGAGGCAAAGAATTTTCCTCTCTAAATATGAGAGGAAACAGCTATGGGAGTTATAATTATGTTTTACAGGTGTCATCAGAACAATGCTTCCAAATTTTACCCAGAACAAACATACTCTTTTTCTATTTTGTGATCGAATTTTTCAAAGGCCTTCAGGGAAAAGATATTATTGTACAAAGGAAACAACAGTGAGTAAATAAGTGTAAAGGCAAACACTTCTAGTGCAGACTTCCAAACTTTATCTGTTTCACCCATGCAACTTTAGTAGTTATCCAATAGGATCTGCAAACAGAACATTACCTGTTCAAGCTCTGTGTTTGATTATTGTGTACCAGGGATTCTCAAGCTGGAACTTCTCTGCACCACCACAGCTGGCAGATTACTTGCTAGTAATCTGAGCAGAATTAACAAGTCACGTGGTTCTAGCTTCTCATAATTCAAAAAGTATTTGGACAGGGTAACGGCTGTAGAAACCTCCCCTAATATTACCTTCAACACAACTGGTTCTTTTAGCAGCCACAGGCGTGGCTGGTCTGGAAGACTGTCAACTACAGCTGGTGATCAGGAAAGGAAGGCTGAAGCAATGGTTAAAACGTGCTGCATGAGGGAGGAACACTCCTCTGGGCCACACAACTCCTGCATTGGTTTCACCTCTACCACCTCAACCCTGACCAAGCTTCTGAAGGAGAAGATATTTTAAGTCTTTCGTTGCTGCTTTATTATAAGTAAAAATAAATAAATCATTAAATAAAATTAAAAGAAACAAACAACAACAACAAAAGTCTCAAAAGCTCCTGTTATCATTAAGTTGTTTATGAGACAATAGCCGCCATTTTGGATCCTGTGTCCACAGAAGTGACCCACTTGTGAATTCAGTAAGACAAACACGCTTCTTCCAATTTTGTCTTACTGGGGTTGGGGAGTATAAAGAGAATTTTGTCAGCCTCTTTGGATGTCTGTGTTCTTTCTTCCTTTTATGTTAAATATATGTATGGGAAGGCTATTTTACAGAGCAATACAATTAAACAGATTAATACATTACATGTAAGAAAAGTTAGAATTTAATTTGCATGGTCAACCATTTACAAAGACTTAAATGATTACTCTTGTTTACGTCTTCATAGTAAGACTTACCACCAGAGCTATGCACCTAGTCAGAGGAATAGAAATTCTGAGATTCCATGAATTGTGAAACAGCACAATTCAAAGGAATACTTGCACAAATTTCACAAGTACATTGTGAGCACTTCACATGAACATAAAAGAACATCCATTGAGTACATAAGGTTTCCAGGTAATCAAGGAATAGCAATTACAGTGCAGCGCTAATTGTGGTCTTTGTGAATATCAAAGGTCTTTTTCTATGCACATACATACATTTTCAAGACAGAAACCACCCTTTCATTGTTGAAAAGCACCTAGAAATCTCTGGACACTACTCTACCAGCAGCTGTGTTATTTTTCTTTAAGTTTAAATTATTATACATGGCTATCGTTGCTAGGTAGGACTTGGCTTCCAGCATTGTAACAGTGATGGCTGAAGTCTGGGCTGGACTAAGAAACAAGCAAAAATTCAGAGGTGAAAATTACCTCTGTGGGGGTGGTTTGTATTTGTTAATGCCTTTTTAAAATTATCTTGGATATTTGCTTGAGCAAGGTATTGCCAGGCTCTGCTCTCCAGGCATCCTAGCACTTGTACTCTTGTTGCTTTCAAGTTCAGTGTCACCAAGATACTTTCAGGCAACAGATCATCTAATGAAGAACAATATGATGTCAGTGTGTAATGACTTCTTGAGAAAAAGAGTGATGTTATTCAGCAATACAAAGAGACAGTCTCACTTTCTTCTCAGATAAATAACTTGGTAATGAAAGATTGTTTAGAGGTAAAGAACAACTGAAAGAAATTTAAAGGGACATAGGAACTAGGGTGTTAAAAAAAACAACACCCACACTTATACATTAAGAATAAGCAGAGCCACTGATTATATTTCTATTGACAAGAAATAAAAAAAAAATTAACACACAAAAATTCAGATGATGATTTAAAGAATATATGACAGAAATTGAAGACGGGAGTACCTCTGGAAAGACAGCATTTACAGAAGACCAGTAAAGGATCAGAAAGGAATTATCACTACTCTCCGGATTGGCTCCAAGTCACTGTACTAGACTCATACCTGATGTAACTGATTAAAACAAAGTAGATAGCACCAGTATACCAGATTTCGGCTTTATGAATCATATAGCATTAGAAAAGCTTGAAGTGTGCTTGCATTGTATTTCTTCCTGTACTTTAAGTCCACCTCACTGCTGTGCAGTGCAAAACATCTGTACTGTAAATGCAAATCAGCCCCAAATCCCTGAAAATCTGTGTATTTTTTAATTCACTAAGGCCACCAGCACTCTGCATGCAGCAAAAAGATGGTCATTACAGAAAGATGCCATGGGCCATTTTTAAATAGAATCAATTTACATTTACTAGAACCTTATTGCCAGTCTTAGTTTTGTTTTTTAATAGTGCTAAGTAGTCACTTGGGAAAGCCTGTTATGTACAAAGAGTGCACACACAAGCTTAATTCTTCAGCAACTTCAGACAGAAGTGTAAAATGCAAGCTGGAGTCCAAAGGCAAGGAGATAGAGCTCTAGTAAATCTGATGCAAAGCCTAATCTGTCTTTTGTCTATACAGTCTGTGGAATATTTGGAAGGGAAGAAAACATGCCAGCAAATATTGCATATTACTTGTCTCAAGGGAAGTTCTGAATTTTTGTTCACCCATCCAGACATAGATAATGAAAAGGAAGACCTTACAAGCCAAATACTTCTACATTGCTCTCCCTGCATATGGACTGCATTCAGCTGAACGTACTATAAAAGTTAAGAGTCTAAGAAAATAGTAGATGCAATATTTATGTCAGCAAAAGCTATTTCTAATGCAACTTCTATGCTTACTCTGTTTCACGATGTCATGGAGTAGATGGACAGCTATTGCGTTTTCCTGTCAGTCTGAAGGGCAGTGCCTCTTTCCTGACATACATTTTGCATGTTTTTAAGAGAAGTGACATTACTGTTGTTGGCATGGTCATAAGCAGACAAACCTGGTTAGCTCAGTGTTAACTGCCGACTGAGTTTGATCATTGGTGTGAGACAAGGCCACACTGACAAAATACCTACCACGAACCTGGAAGACTCCTAGTTCACACTTCTGCCCTTCTAATCTAATTTATAATTCAAAAGATGATGTTAACTATAGTAGAACAGAGAATGGCTCTATTTTTATATTACAACTATCCTATTTCCATATTTCTACTACTACAAAAAAAAACAAAACAAACAAACAAAAAAAGCTAGAGAGCAAAATAAAAGGTATAAATAAAACACCTACATAACTATTAGATGTTCAACAGCTCACTCATCATTCCACAGTATAAATGTCAGCTGATGTTCATATTATCCCTTGGAGAAAGAGTCCACCTGTCTCACATTTTTTCCACACAGCAGTCACATTAGAAAGATACTAATTTTCTGGTGGTATTTTGAAAATAAAGAATACTATGCCTTTAAGGCTCGAGTACAGTTGCAATGTATTTCCTTTAAGTCCCTGATTTTCAGCAGGGCTCCACATGTGCAGCTAATAACCAACTTTATTCATTTGTTTAAATATAAAGAAGATAGAATTAAAGAAGCTGCTTTCTGTCTAAAAAATAAATGACACACAACAATCAGCTCAAAGTTGTTTGGTGTTTTTGTTTGTTTGTTTGTTTGTTTCATTCAAGAATATATAGAATTATTTTGGGTTCATCTGATGAATTTCACATTGTTTCTATTATGCTACCTACTCAGCAGTGACTGTTGAAAATAACCAAAAGGAACCCAGTGCCTGAAATTATCGCTACTAAATAGTCTAACCTACTTCATTTTTTATTTTTAAATGACCTTCTGTATATTTATTTTTAATACACTAATCCTCATTTTCTTTTTTTTGTCACCTACAGACCTTTATGTGAACAAAGTCATCAACAATGAAAACACAGTTTTGAAATGCTGCGTTTATGATTGCCCAATTTTACTCTGCAATTTAAGAAAGCCCTCTGCTACTGAATGTCTGGTATTTTCTTTGGCTAAAGAATCTTTTGAAATTCTGACTGGAGCTGTGAAAACTCAGCTGATGACCAAGCATAGCAGCATAGCATGTTGAGGATTTAACTTTCAAAAAACTTGCCATATTTTCTAGGCTCAATAGCCTCATCAAGCTAAATTCAAAATAGCAGTGCTTTTTAAATACGTCAGGAAGTAAAAAAGAAAGAAAAAAAAAAAAAAAGAAAAAGAAAAAACGAAAAATATTTAATCAATCAGAATTCTCTCAAGAGAAGTTGTAGGAGCTTAATGCCCATCAAGGGCAGAAATTAACTAAAAGCCCAGGAAGACAACATCAGAGGATGAGGATGCACTCACCTACCTTCTAACTGCAGTATGTGAACCTACAGTGTGGACACCCTTCTTTCACTGTAAGAAATTACATTTTGCTATATTCAGTTCTGCTCAAATTTGACTGATGAGAGTTCATTTCATATATTTTTTGGGGGAGAAATAAAATAAAAACCCTACCTTGCACTCAGATTCTCCATTGTCTTGCACATTTTTATTTCTTCAAAACACACATAAACTAGTAAAAAGTGCTACTATTCTAATGTCTATTTACCACCCACTGTGCAGAGGTGAAAATGATGACACAATGTTCATGGGAGTAGTGAATCAGGCCCCATATTGTCTAAAGATATATTAGCATGGGCTTCTATAAAAGGAAAACTGAGGACACTAAAACCACTGAGGAAAAGAACAATAATGTTTTTCATTGATAATGCTATACATGTTCTTAGTAATGAGGCTCTCTCTCAGCTCACTCTAAGTAAAGCAATTGGCATGTTCTTTAGATAGAGCAACAGTACAAATACAGCTGTGTCTATCTGACACACAAGCAATTGATTTTGGACTTGCTGAATGTTCAGATAGTTGATGAGATCACTTTAGTGTTGCTGCATATAAAAAACAAGGTATCTGCAGCATGCCTAACGCTGACATTAATCACTCTTCTCAATAGACTGAGAACCTGCAACAGGGTCACTACTGTGCTTCTTTTCTTGCCCTAAGATATGTTTGCAAAAAATTGCTATTCACCACTGGGGTGCTGTGAGGAAAATGCCTGGGAACTGATGGGCACCAATTGTACCCACAGCTGTGAGTTCTTCAATTCTGGCTGCCTCAAACATAGTTTCAGGTCTTTTCACAGTTCTTTCAGTGCAAAAGGAATGGTGACTACTCCTTAGTGTTATTTCAGCAGTCTCACTGGCTTCAATTTATCTCCCCATGTTCAGCCAGATACTGAAACTCTTACCCACGTGAAGACTAAGAAAGGTGGTAGAAGCCTACTGTCAGACACTCTCTTCAA
Source organism: Nettapus auritus (assembly GCA_011076525.1). NCBI lineage: Eukaryota > Metazoa > Chordata > Aves > Anseriformes > Anatidae > Nettapus > Nettapus auritus. The sequence goes on along the minus strand of CM021775.1, from coordinate 19,903,274 downwards.
TAGAGACAAATTTGCTGTGTCAGGCTTTAATGTAAAAGGTATTATCCAAACGTTTTTGTAGATGAGTAGCAAACATGGATTCCCTTATATAATAGTTCAATTTCAGACCTTTCTTCTAGTGACAATTCACAGCTAACACTGCACAAGTCATGTCCTCTTGTCCTTTCACTATCAACGGAAGTGATTTGGTTTTCAAATATTGAAGGATAAGGCTTAAAAGAAATAGTCAGAGTGCTGCATTATGAAATGTTCTGTACTTGTCCTCTACTACAGGTTGTCCTTCTCAATTACATCCATTTTCATTCCTTATACTTCTTACTAAGTTGATTGTAACTGTACTGTAGTGGTCACCATCACAAAGTTGCCACTTACATGAAGTTACTAGATGGTAGCATCCAAGCAACCACAGTATTATTTCTACACAGAATAGGAAATAACTGTGGTGATCCTGATACCATCGTGTGGTAAATGTGGTTGCATTTTGACTTAATGTTCTTCACTGTACTAGCTTTATAATTATTTTAAGAAAATGAATAAAATTATATATATAAAAAAAAGAATACTTGATAAACTCCTCCCCTTCAGAACTCACTGCCTACTTGGTAGAATAACATGGAAAAAATTCATCATAGTAGATATCTGCTTGATCAAAGATAAATATGCAGACAAATAAAACTAGATATCTATGTCTGTAAAATTAACATAAAGGCACTGGAATACACAAAAGAACAGTAACAGTCAATTTTCACTTCTGTCATTTTTCTTCTTTATATATATACGGAATTGTCATATGCCTATCAATTTCCAGTTACTAATAAAAATCAAAGGTGTTCTGTTCTTTTCTTGAATTCTTTCCAAATGATTTTTTTTCTCCTTTCTTTTTTTCACTGAAATCTTTGAATCACCTTTTGGTCTCAATCAGATCATACACAGTATTCCATAAATCCCTCAGGAAAGTGTGAAGTATTTAATAGGGACACTTAAGACATTCCAGAAAGGGTTTTCAGATTTGCTTCTGTCCCTCTCTGAGTGGTTTTGTTAGATCATTAAAAGAGAAAATTACGTAGTCTTTGATAAACAGAATACTCCCCTACCTTGGCGTTGAGTAGTTTAGCTTTCAATTACATTAGCCTATGATATATATGGTAAGGCATTCATAAGAAATCTAATGAAGGGGATACCTAAAATGAGGCACATAAGGAAAGCACAGCTAGTACACAAGACAGGAATGAGCAGGAACATAGCTGACAAGCACAACTATATAAATCCTACTTACAGCCATCCTTACAAGCACATTTTAGAAGTAACTCTACTGTAAACTGTAGATTTATTTTTAACTAGGAAGATACTCAACATTTAAACTGCAGTATCTGTGTTGCTCTACGAATCAGAAATTATCTCAAAAACCCTGTCACGGCCCAGAAGCCTCTTACTTACTTCTGCTTCCAACTCTCTAGGTTAGTATTTAAACAAGGC
>CM021775.1:19851798-19896798 GCA_011076525.1 Nettapus auritus | reverse complement strand
GACCCTTTCTTCTTCTCAGCCTGAGCTAGACATTTTTAAACAGGCACTCCATTCCCAATCCTCCTTTGCAAAGAATTACATCAGATAACAAAGACTTCTCTGCCACTCATTGTAAGCCTTCTTCTGGAGATCTGTTCTAAGAGGCACTGTGTAAAAAGGTTTTTATGATGAATTCAGAACTACTATCATGTTAAGAGCACCAATTTATAAAGAAGAATTCATTGGTTAAGATCTGAAAAAAATAGTTTCTCAGGCCCTACTGACCCAGTTTTCAACAAAAAAGAATCAAGTGATGCAAATTAAGTTTTGAAACATTGTTATGCAGTCTGAGAAATTTGTAAAACTGTGTTTTGCGGTAATTTCTTAATAGAAGATTCAATGACTACTTAATTCTCCCTTACTCAAAAAATCTGATTCCTTTATATTCTGCAGGTTTATCTTTCACAGGTACTGGCAGAACATACACTTCTTAATGATGAAAAAGTTGCAATAGCAATAATAAATTTTAAAGTACTAAACAAATTTATATTTTGTTCAAGTAAAATGCAATACTATTTTCCTTTCATCTGATTAATAAGTTATAAAGACGTGCACACTTTCTATGGTACGATGTATGATACTGAGAACTGTCCTAGATTTACTGCTAACAGACTAAAGGACACCATCAGATATTAATATAAAAGATGAGTCTGATTTTCTGTAGTAAAAATGAACGTGCTTCTAGCAACTGTCACTGCACATATTTTGCTTTCATTTTTATATGCTTCAATCTAAATGCATCAAGAGTAAAAATAAACGCTTTAATAAATGCTTTAAATAAATTGTAGTTTAAGTCAGAAATAATTTTAAATTAGTGGCCACAGAGACAGCAAGACTGCAGCGTTATCTTTTGCCTCTGAAGACAGGAAAAACTTCCCACAACAATACATTAAATGAAGCAGAACACTTGGAATTAAAGTTTTTCAGGGCACTCAAAACACACCAACTTTCACATGCATTGTTCTGAATCCTCTTAAATCTGTATCAGTCCTCACTCAGGACTCCAGTGTCTTCTTTGCAAACTTTTCCAGACATCTCTGGAAGGCTGCAGACAGAACTTAACTGAGTTGAGGTTTCTTTATTTCTGTCTGTGGCATTGCAAAATAAAAGTGATGTTTTCTATACTGATGAAGAACATTTTTTCTTCCCTGAACCCCTCCAAAGTTTAGGATTTTTGAAAGTGAAAGTTAGAAAACTAATCTTCTTCATCCTGACATATTTTCAACCCTTTTAAGACATTCTGAACAACTCCACATAGTATGAAATTAGCTCTCGCCTGTTTCCCTTCTTCCTACACAGAATTTTCTAATGTGTCTCACCAGTAATAAATTGTAAACGAGGCTATGACTCTAAGAGTAGACAGTGTGTTTCATGGGTATTTAAACAACAGCATTAAGTACTATAGGAATCTGTGGAATGTGGAGTGCAGATTTATGTGTCTTAACAATTTCTTTACTGGTTTGTAATAAGCCAGCAAACTAACACTTTATTTTTATATTAATTTGGCCTCAGAAGTAGAGTATACTGAAGCATGACAAGAACAACAAAAATAAACTGGCATGTACTTAATAACTGTAACAGTGAATTGCCTCCAATACTAAAATATTTATCAAAACTGGGGAAAAAAATAAAAAGAATTACCCTCAACAGCCTGCTACCAGCTCTTTAACAGTGGGCAATGTAATGCCTTAAGGTACCTCAAACTGTCTTTCATTTTCTAGTCTTAATGGCTGATTGCAGAAATCAATGTTGCCATTAGTAACAGAGTATTTGTTATGGCATGATTTCCTCTGTTGTTAGGCTTGCAGAATGATTACAGTATTAGTGAGGTGCTTTCTTTGTAAAGGACTGAAGATATAACTTTCAATTTACTATCCATTAGTAAGTGATTTTGGAAATATAGATGAGGCCAGAAATCTTACCTGTTATTACTTGGAGATTTTTTTCAGCAGTCATAGGCTAGTAACTTTAAAAATTGTACCAGGAAGCTCAATATTTTATAGACATCTCCAAAGAAATATTATCTGTTTTGCTGTTTTATACACAGCAAGTTAACATGACATACAATTCAATTAAAATGTTTCAGTCCAATTTCTATTTTTCTTGTGTTTTCAAATAGATATGAATTAACCAGAAGGTTTCATACATGTTAAAATGTGTACATAAGTTAAAAGACAGTCAAAAAGTTAGAAATCTGAATCTCCTCTTAATCAATCCAGTGGCCAGGTTCAAGTACATATGTCAGCTAAGTAACTGATATGGTTGTAGGAGTAAGGGCAATCAAATATGTTAGCCAATGCACTGCTTACTAATCATATTTCTTTGAGCTCTAGCTCAAAGAAGGCATCTTTCCTCACCCTTTTCACAGAGGAAAAGGAAAGGTCCGCAACATAGACACCATAAACAGAAGAGGAGGAAAAAAACACTTCTGAAACCTGGAGGGAGAGGCCATTGCAGTGACATTCCCATTGATGAACGTACAGACCCTGCATGCTGCTGCCGATGGCATGGCCGAAGCGACAGCTGAAAGGCTAGAAAACCCGCCCTTGGAGGGGAAAAAGGATGAACTGAGAATTAACCTAGAAGGCATTGAGGGAACCCAAACACAGATGTTCTGGCATATAACACCACGTCTCTGTGGACTGTTAGAAAACGACCTAACAAGAGAATGCATAAACGACTTTGCTGCTGTGATTTCAAATATAGCTAGTATGTTTTCAGTGTAGAGAGGGAAGAAGAAGTCATACCTGAAGAGGAGGGTGAGGAAGGATGTGGACTGTCCTCCTGGGCACTCCCCGTCTGCGAGAGACCCCCACCTACTCCGCTCTCTTCTGTAATGTTAGAGGACCCTGGTGTTGTCGACCGGCTGACAGACTGAGACTCTTGATCACTGCCAGACCCACGGCGCTCATCAAGACTACCTTGAATTATTTCATCTTCTCCTTTCCTGTCTCTTTTGTGGACCCTGGAGTGCACAACCACTTGGTGGTATGTTCTAAAAACCCTTCCGCAGTCCGGGCATTCAGTTGGCTTTTCTTTTACGTTTCCATGACTTTGTAAGTTGTAATCGAGTCCCTGGTTCATACCATGTGACAAAAAATCTCTACTGCCTTCTAAAGGGTCTAGTTTGTTTGGCAAGTCTCTCTGATTGCCCATTTTAGTGCTGTGAACCAAATCAGCAGGCATTTTCTGCTTAGAGCCATCTGCTCCTACTAACACATACTCCCGCTTCTCCTTATCAAACATAACTCCAGCATTTGCCAAAGTGTCTTCATGGCTGCGCTGTATCTGCTGCTCTTTAGACAAAAAGCCATGTTCCATGGCCATTCCCCTTGCCATAAGCTGCCAGGCCTGATAGCTGTTTACTGGATCCATCTCTGCTGCTTTGGCAGCAGCTTGTAACCTTTCTATACAGCTGGATTTCAGAGGAGGCACCAGATTGAGGCAGCCCAATAAAGAATGTTTATCCCCTTCAGCAATACTGTGGCCAATGCCAGAAATGGGTGAAAGGAGTTTTCCCAAGACTTCTTTCTCTTTCATGGGCATATCTCCTTTGTTATAGATTTGATTTTGTTCACTTAAGCTTGTTTTGTCGGGAGGAAGAAATCCACTCTGCAAACACGACAGATATCTTGAATACAAGTTCGCATGAGCTTCCTGGGACATACTGCTGATGGAGACAGGTACTTCGGGATCATTCGGAGATTTGTTCTTGACAGATAACTTATTCAGGTGGACTTTCATGTGATTTTTAAGAAACCAAGGCTCTTTGAATCGCCTCCCGCAGATCTGACAGCAGTGTTCAAAGGAATCCTTGTGCTTCCTCATGTGGCCTTTTAGGAACCAAGCTTGGCTAAACACTTGGCCACACACCTCACAGCGAAACTCGTTGGTGGACTGCTCCCCATTCCCGTTGGAGCCCTGGCCCTGTGCTGACTCTGCAGTTATGTGAGCCTTCTCCACATGGCTGATCAGTTCCTCCTCCTGCGAGGCAGCAAAGTCACACAGGGTGCACTTGTAAGGCTTGTGCAAGATCCTTATGTGCCTGTCTAGCTCTTCTCGCTTTTTAAACTTGCCTTTGCAAAACGTGCATCTGAACCCAGCTGTCTGAGCAACAACTTCTTCCTGGATGCTGACTGGCTTTGGAGAGGGAACAGGGTTTGAAATATCAGGTGTGCTGTGATTAGTTGGCACAGACAAGTTGCAGTTTGCAAGAGGCATTGGCTGGGTATGCTGCTGTACTTTCACATCAGGTCGTGGCTGCAAGAGGCTGCTCTTCATCTGCTTGTCCCGAAGAATCGCTCTCTCCTCCAGCTCATGTAAAAGTCTGTTTTCCTCTCGAACTCTTCCACGACCTTTGCCAAGGTTTCCAAGTTTGTGAGTACGCAGGTGTATCTTCAGGTTGCCTTTCTGAGCTGCTCTGTGATCACAGTATGGACACTTAAATGGTTTCTCTCCAGTATGAGTGCGCATGTGTAGTGACAGGATGCTGTTAAATCGAAAGCGTTTCCCACAGAGGGGACACGGGTACTTTCTATTTTTCCTGGCATCATCCTCTATATCACTCATCTGAGACATAATCCCTAGGTTTTGTCCATTTAAGAACTGCTGCAAATCCACACGCCCATTCAAACTGGTGTCTACCTCCCTATTGAGCTGGTTTGCTAACAGTGCCATCTGACTGCTGATGGGCTGGTTTGCTATGGATATGTGACTTTTGTCTTCTAGTGGTGCAGATGCCTTCTCCTCTGGATTCTGCCTGTTCTGGAGCTCTGGGAAGGCATGGCTGAGCTGGGAAGTGATCTGGTGCAGCTTCTGGCTCATTGAATACTGCCCATTGAGTATAGTGCTGTTGAGATGGGCGTCAGCTTCTGGAACAGCTGAAGAAACACCAAGGCACAAACTAGCTTCCTCCATCTCTGAAAATCAGAAGATATTTTAGATTCAGACTGTGAAAGAGTTACAAGCATTGAATCACTGACATACAATTTGCATTTTATGTTTTACCTACTCATAATAATGCAAAGGAATTAGTGTAAAAACAATAAAAAGTGTATTAAATGCCAACTGTGCTATGCAATTGTGATCATATATGTGCTTTCATCACTCTGTATGTTTACCAATAACCATTAATTACTATTTTAAAATATGCTACAGTTTCAAAATCTAATTATTACAGAAGGGGCATAAGCTTTTACCATCCCCTTGTCTGTCTTCTTATGAAATTGCACCTGTTTACATTTCTAAATCTACAGAAAAAGAAATGTTATGCATCTCTCCCATTTCCATTAGAAAAGACAGAGAAAAAAATAGAAATCCATTTGTAACTTTCAGTTCCATTAACCATATTCAATATATTACACATTCTACAATGAGAAAGATAGTTTTATGATTTGACAAAAAAACGATGGTATGATATTTACTGGTGTACAATAAAACAAGATAATGTTTTGGGAAAAAATAAAGTAAAGGACAAGCTTTAGAACAATAAAAGGGATTTTGCTTTAGTCAACAAAAAGTGCAGTAATATCTCATTAAGCTGATTAGTATGCTGCTTAGAAACAGTACTAGGTGCTGTAACACATGATTATAATCATAAAAATCCTTCAGTGTTTGCAAGTAAGCATTAACGAGGTATATTAAATTTTAAGGAGACTGCGACTAGCAGCTTTGTAAACCTCTGAGATTAAGATTTAACCCTTTTGTTACAAAACATTGTTATTTTGTCATTTTGAAACCGAGACCATCAAAAAGCACATAAATTATCTTCTGCCAAGTCTTTTAATTCATCATTGAGAACCTTCAGATTTCATTTCTTAGGAAAACTTGCCAGATTATAGAGGAATATCTCTGTCCTTCGATGGGTAAAACGTGATTTAAGGCACTTTGATTTGTTTTAAAGAGCTCTCTTATGGAACTAGATAAAACCAATTAAAATCTGGGGAAGGTGTTGTGGAAAGCCTCAACAAGTTTAAGAATTTTAATAACTTTCCTAATACACAGTAATGACTACAAATTGTACCCACACTATGTATATTGCAGAAAATTAGAATTCAAAGCTGTTTGTTGAACACAAGTGCTCTGTTCTGGTCTGCATAATTGTCCACAACAATCTTCCAACCTTGTCACTTCTCTACACAGAAAGAAAAGTATCTATAAAATTCTATTTAAATTATAAAGTTTTACACTAATAACTTGAAAACAATATGAAGCTATAAGATTATATTAGAACATAATTAATATATTTGTTGTTCAGTGGAGTGATTTGACACATAATTCACTAGTAAAATTACTAAATTTTATATGTTATTGAATAATTAATCAGGAGAACTTTCTGTTTGGCATTAGCCAAAAACACTTACTCACTATGCCTTCCACAAAGGCTGCACACACACTCCAGGTGGACACCATTCATCAGGCTGCTTCATAGAGGCCACTTGCTAGATAATTTGAGGCCCAAATCTGGCACATACTTAAAATGCATGTAACTGTACTCATGGGAGTAGTCCAGTAGACTTCAAAGGATGACTCTTGAAAGCAAAGTTCCACACATGCTTAAGTCTTCACAGGATCAGGGCCTAAAACAGGCATGGGTGGTCTCCAAGAGGAGACCTATTTGGTCCGAGACAGGATGAATGAGGTTGTGTGATACAATGCAGATCTTGCATGAAAAAAGGCAGAAATCGATATTTATGCCTGTACTAAAGACGAACATGAGCCACAAAATTTTGCTCAGATATAAACAGGTCTTTTTCAAGCTAACACTGCTAAGATTCAGGTTTCATGCTGGGGGCCCACTACTTATATGCTCTCAAATATTTATAAAAATATTAATGGGATGAAGTATACCAAAGGAAAAGGCTTATATGCATAAGCTATAGGACTGCACCTAAGTTTGGCTTGAAGTATCTGATTTCCAAAGGTAGGGGAACATGGTCAAGCCAGGTATTCACCCAAGGCCATATAGTAAACAAATCAAATTCTTGGTTTCCATGCAGGTTTTCTGTGCATCACACCACAATCATTCAAAAATAGGAGTACATAAGAACACATTATTGTAACATTTTTGAAAGTTTTCTTAACACTTGAAGCAAGCCAAATTTCATGTTCTAAAGTATTAGCTAAGCATCTGACAAAGTTGTAGTGCTTAGGCTTGCCACTGCCTGAAGTTGACCAAGATTTTGAATATCTGTCTAACCACTTCCTTTAAAAACAAACGGACAAACAAACAAAAACACAGAAAGCCACTTATTGTATGGATTCTACGTACTGCAAGTGCTATTTCTCCTCACCATACTTAAATAAAGCATGTTGGCAAACAATAGAATAAAAATTCAAGAAATTTATTGTTTGTACAGACATGCACATATATTAAAGAGGGTTTGGAAAAGTCTTTCTAGATTGTCATTATTCTATAACAGCTTGAAAAATGCAGCCTAGATTTCATGTTTTCAGTTGACCTCAATGGGAACTGGTGTCTTTCAATGCTTAGGAAGGTTTGGGTAGTTAATTTTAGCATTTTATGCTCTAACTAAGTTTGGAAATGCTGACAGATCCCAATGGAGTTTATTAATTCTGATGTTTAAACCTAAGCATCAGTTCAAACCTGTAGTTACTTGGACCGGGGAAGGGAATTGTGGTTGATACTTCAGGTTATTTTGCGGCTCTTTTTCAAAGATAACTTTTAAAGAACCAACAGCATTTATAGTTGGGACATGATAACTTTTCATATTTATTTTTTTTCTATTTTCTGCCCCCCACAAAATACACAGACACATATAATGTAGGATGAGTTGAAAAAAAAAAAAAAAAAAAAAAAAAAAAAAAAAAAAAAGGAAGACCAAACCCGTACTTTTTCATTTAAAAACTAGTAATATTGGATCAGTTCTGGGGAGCCTGACTGACACATGTTGATCTTTTGGCAGTGGAAATTTTATACTTTTTGGATGAAATATGCAGAAAGGTCAGCAAGCCTCTGCTTAATGAGAAACAACCACCTCTAAGTACCACATACTCTGATCAACTGTACAGTTTCTAGGATCCAGCTATTGCAATATCAAAATGCTACAGATCTTCACTTAAACTGTATTCATACCCTCTCCACCCCCACTTCTTGTACTCCTGTCTCCTGCCTCTGGCCCTGAACTGTTTTTTTCCCCACTTCTACCTGGCTTTGTGGCAAAGTATGATCGTGGCATTCAAAATACTGCTGTATGAAATCTTGCCTCCTGCAATTCCTGGTTGTGTTTAGAAACCCCGGGACCCTGTTGCTGTTCAGCTGTCATGTAAATCAGCCTGTCAGTATCCTTCAGCCCATTCACAGCAAAACCTACCAAAATCTCATCTCCAATCCACATGCAAGACAGAAATAAAATTCCTCCTCATCCATCACTCCAAAAAGAATTAGATGACCAAATCTAATTTGCCTAATTTCTCTTAAAAGAAAAAAAATATATATATATAGCAATTTCATTCTCTCCCTCTTTATCCATCATCCCTGCCTGTATCTACGACCAGAGGGGTTATCCCAGGTGGGGCAAAGTGTTTTCATTCCCCAGTGAGCCTCTAACTTCTGCTCTCTTGCTTCAGGCCTTGCATTTCAAGGTCCCAGCTCTACTGTGGCTTATCTCCAGCTCCTCAACCTCCTGCCCCAGGTCCAGAGAAAGAAAAGTCACAGTGGTCACTGCCTAACATTTTCTTGCCAGCTCTCTTAGGGCCTGGCCGCTCTCCCCAACACTCAAGAGTGCAGGGGTGCTTCTGCATCAACAGAGATGACCACAGCTGTGCAGTCCTTCTGCCTCCCCCCAAAATTTACTATAGATGTAATGGTTCTCTTCAGACTGGCCTGATATGCCATTTCACCCTGTCCATTCTACACCATCTCCCAAATGCTAAAAACAATGAAGCAAACCTGAATGGAGCTCATTAAAATTTACCTGAAAAATTACCCTTAAACGGATAAACAGTATATTTTTTCAAGTGTTTTGACAAAGTATTTTCATAACATCTTTCTTCATTATGTCCTTTCCTTCTTCCCTCACCAAACCAACACACCAGGTATTCAAAAAATAAAAATAAAAATAAAAATCTGGAAATATCCATTTGTAAGTGCTGCTGTGAATTTGTAACTGTGGCGGTGGGATTGCCTCCTACCTTCACTGTCCTCTGCAGGCCAGGATCTGCAGACAGACTACACGGTATTTCCCAGCACACTGCTGGGACCAGAAAGAGCCCAGGAGAAAGCTGGGTTATAAACTTTCATGAAAGCTGAAACCCTGCAAGACAGCTTGGCCCAAGCACTCAATTTGGAATCACAGGCACCCAAATCTTCACAAAGCTCCCAGTCTACATCATAACTTTCATTTAGCATCCAAACATTTTTGCCCAAAGTGTTTTTTCCCCCAAAACTTCTTCCTGAAAAGTAAGAATTTTCCAGATGGATAAATAATGTTTGTTCAGTTCGTACACAACTTGTTTGTGTGGAGTGTGATAAAGTGTTTTGTCTGCATAAAAACTGAAAAATACCAGAATACTTGTTACTTCCCCATTCTAGTTGATAAAAAAAGAAAAGGAACACTCAGGACCACTTACAGGCTTTTCCTGAATATGCTAAAATCTCTAGCTTTCTATTTTTAAATATATAGTCTATTACACTCTTTTCCTGATTTTGATCTCTCTTATAAGGAAAACACAGCACGTTTTGCCATCACTTGCGCTGGGAACAGAAGCACGATGTTCTCTGCAGTAATATATGTTTACAAACTCAACTGCAAATAAAATTTGAGATTGTTAAGAAATTCAAAATATCTTTGTTGAAACTGGTATAGTCCCTTTTTGACCTTTAATTATCTCAAATGTTTTGTAAGAACACTGCCCCCCAAGACTCAGCACCATACAGAGCACATCGGTATTAGTTGTTCCCTGGCTGCCCTTCCTAACCTAAACAAACCCTCCACTCCTGCAGCAAAAGCCATCCTCTCTGCCCAGAGAGGCACATCCTCACTCGCCCTGTGCGTACACCCAGGTTGCAACCCAGTGCAGGTCACACTGCATGGGGCAGGACAGGACTGAGCCCTCCATAAGAAGCTAAGGAACCATCAGAAGACAGCCATTTACTCTGTAGGGTGTACAGTTTCCTATTTCTATGACAAGGGTACTCAGCTTATGAAATTCACAACTGGATACATACATTATGAAAATACTCTCTCATCTCCCACATGAAGGTACAGTGAGACATTCAAGTCCCTTTGATGATACTAATAGTTATTTTGATTTGACTCACATTTTTGCCCTCAAGAATATTTTCTGTGATATCAATAACGAAAGTTCTGACTTTAGCCATTTCAATTGAACACACAGATTTGATTTAACTATTTGAAATGGATTACTGGAATTTAAAACCAATTATGACAGCAGAAATGCCTGTCATAACAACTACATTAATGTAATGTGAGATGCTCAACTTCCTTTTGCTGGAAACAGAAGGAAAAAAATATATAACAAGAAGAATTGAAAAGTTGAAATACAAATACATGCCTACACACACGTGTAAACATGTGCACACATATGTATCTGTATAACTGTACATATATGCATCCACACACCTGTTATTTTTGTAAACAGATGGACCACATTCAGCTCTCATTTACACCTGCTCGCTCCTACCGGACACACACTAAACCATTTCCCTCTTCACTGCTGTAGAGAAAACTGTCATTTTAAAAACACTGTTGTGCTGTTATTATAGCTTAGATTAGGTTAGTTAAAAGATTTACAGTTCAGTAAGCAAAGTAATGCTTTACATGCTCACGTGTTTAAACGACAAGCTCGCTCTGGCCCTGATCCTCTGAGCAGTTAGTTACACATACTGTTACTTATGCTTTCAGAATACAGACCTGGTATTTATCTTTCCAGCTAGAAAAATTCACATATATCTACACCATCTTGTGGTCCAATGATAAATTCTAAATACTCCAATACAGATTGCTTCAGTTCTTAGAAACTCGTAAACAGGTATCATTGAGAAACTTCAGATTATATAGAGAATTTTTATTAAATATTGTCCTTATTGTTGTAGCTGAAACTGTTTAACTAAGGCTGTTATAAGCATAATACACTCCTGTTAAGAAATACAGAACACCAGACTACTGAACCCTTTCAGGGTCATTAAACAGCTGTAAACATTATTACAAAAATAAACCAGAGATTTCATGCTTACATTTTAGCCCAGAGCTTGGTGTGCTGAGCAAGTACATTTTTTTCATCTCTTACAATCAACGCTGGTGACATTTGGGCATCGAAACAAATTACATCACAAATATTACTGAGGTGGGTAGGATACTGAGCAGTTTATTTGCCAGATGATTAATACATAAACAGTAGAGCAGCACAGATGACCTACTCTTCTTTGACTGATTTGTAGGCAATACTAAGAGACATAGATGTAAATAGTTAAATTTTAACAAAAACATGTGTGCATGGAAAGGAAGGAGAGAGATCAGCTGTATTTAATGCCACCAGGACAGCATTATCCAATCTGATAAAATGTAATAAACATTAGGCCAGATTCTATTCTTATTTGTACTTATGTAAAATAGAATAACTGCATTGAGTTCATTGTAGTTTTCCCCTTTTTTCTTTTCACTTTTTAAATTATTATTATTATTTTTGGTTGGTTAAGTAGGTGTCCTGCTCCTTGGGGTATAATATAATTATATTAGGGAAATACATGGTTTCTGGAGTGGAACAGAATGTTAAAAAAAAAAAAAAAAAAAAAAAAGTTGGCCTACAGGTAACGTGTCCTATCTATTTGCAGTTTTAAGCTATTATTAAGGCTAAGTTGGTAATTAGTTACTATTATTAATCACTTTTTCACACGTAGGTTTTGTTGTCTTTGTAAAGCTTATGTATAATTAAAAAATAATTAATAATAATAATAATCCACCACTACAACCTGGGGCAAACCATCCTTCCGGCACAAGCTGCACGAAGTGACCCTGATCCCACTCTCAGGCTGGGAGCGTGGGCGAAGCAGCACCCATCTTCCAGCACCCAGCCACAGTCAGACTGCTGGGGAGGGAGCAGGGAAGGCATCCGACACAACTGTAGCTGCTTTGTAGTGCTGATATTTAAACAAGCTGCTTATTGATTTCAAAACAAAGTACTCCTTTAGTTACAACAGAGCCAACTCATTCCACAACAGTTTTTATGTCTTAAAGAAGGGTTAGCACAGGGATTTCAAAGTTTCAAAAGTCATTAACAGACAAAATTGTTTACTGAGGCTGTACTGCTTGCAGTCCAAACTAAAAAGACGGTTGCTTTCTAAAATACCTGCTACAACTGTAGGTTCCTTTCTAGCTAGCACAGCGTTTTGGACTGATAACTGATCAGAGCAGTCTTTAGCTGGTAGCACCCATGGAGTGGAGGACTGTGAACTGTTTCTGATCACAATCTAGGAAGACTGGCAGAGAGGAGAGGAGAGGTCATTTATAAATCTCGCTCACAGATTAGAATAGAAAGATTAGAAGAATGCAGACAAGCTGTTTGATTTATTGCTACTTTGCATGTGACTTAGCAAAATCTGTTTTTTCCTTCTTATTTATTCTGTTTCACTTGCATATACTTAAGAAGTCAAATCCAAAGAAGAGAAAGATAAATAATTGGTACTGAAAGTTCAGTAGTTTTTAAAAAACAAAAAGTTTAAAAAAAAAAAATGTTTTTTTTCCAAGCACTGGTTGCATCTGGGATCATTATTTTTTAGTTTCTAAGTATTGATTCCTTTTTTTTTCCTAGTGTTTTCCTGATGACAAAAGTAAAGATAAGAGTGATACCTAAATTCAAATGGGAGCGTAATTTGTGGAATGCTTCATTAAACTAACGCTTCTGGTTTTTTTTTTAGAAATAACATTTTTAAAAGTAAATTTGTTATTTTCATGTAATTTGGAATGTATACAACTGATTAAACTCTCTCCAATTTGATCAATCTTCTGTAGCTCCTACCTGATCATTCACTTTAATTAATCTAACTGGCATCTGCCTCAGATTGAAGGAACCTCAAAATTAAGTCTTTAACGATCCACTCTAGTATCATGCAGTACAAATAAAATAATAAAATGCCTGGAAGTCTTTGCAAAGCTTATTTATTATTTCTTTTTTTTTTTTTTGGTCATTTTTACAGTATGAAATGAATTCTGAATCTCCCATTCTCATCTGAGGACACCATACCAAACTGGAAATCTGTAATGCCCTAACTCATTATATAATATTAAAATATCTATAATGTTAACACCATTAATCCTGCATTCCTTACACAGGCAAGCTCCAAATAAAAGGCAGTGTATTTCAGCTGAGGGAGGACGGGAGGATCAGGTCTTCTGCACTGATTACTATGAGATGAAGAAAGAAGAAGAGTTAAAGCTACAGAACTCAAATCATAGTTTGAAACAATTTAAATCCTAAACTGTAATGCTGGGTTGATGATTTCATTTTCATTTCACAAAGGCTTAGATTTAGATTTTGCACACAACTAAATATAATGTCAAATGCACATATGTCCCAAAGAGCAAAGTATGATTGATTGTGAAATATTCACGTGATAGCCCAGTGAGATTTTGTTCACAAGGGCACCTGTCAGAAGCATAAGCTTGGATACAAATCATCAAATAAGTATGTAAAATTGTTACTAAAATCCAGGCATGCAATCAGATAGTCAGTTGTCTGAAACTACTGGACTGGAGCCAGCACAGTGGCTGAACAGACTAATGCTTTGGTCTTTGCAGATCCTCAGGGCCCTGGTTCAGTTCCTCCTGCTACTGGTCAGGTCAACTGTCTGTACCTAGTGTTGACTTTCCTGGCATTTAATGCTAGGAGTAAAGGAAAAAAATGCGAGCCCATAAGTTCACTTTGACCTGAGCCACAGAAACATCTGCTGGTTGAGTCAGGAGCTGCTTGTTGGCCAAATTTAACAGTAACCGATCCTGTTGTGGATCAGCTCTCTCAGCAGTAGGTGTCACTGCAATAAATAGATGGATTTCAAGGGACAAAGACACACATTCCTAATGAAAATGCAGAAACAGACTATCCCCAAAAAGCAAGAGTTTCAAAAAGAAGGATATTGTCCTATTAGACTTTAACTTTATGTAAAAGGCTGGAAATCTGGTCTGGAGAGAAATAAAATTGCACAAGTGGGACTAACAACAACAACAAAGTAATTCTGCCCTTTAGTCCCATGTCAAAGGGATCCTTTAATTCACATTAATCACTTTCCTGCAATCGCACTTCTATTAGGTAAAGACTGTTGCATTTAAACCTTAAAAAATAAAAAATAAAATAAAAAAATCTCTCTAACAAAATAATTAATTTTCTTTAGTGGAACAAAAGACCCAGATATATGGAAAGATACTGCACACTCAGCTGTAGTTTTAGGACTTAAAGACCACAAGGTTAGCCTATTTTTCCATCAAATTACCATACCAAATTACAGAGTCCATATCCAACCCTATCTGCATGTAGAATGAGGAAAAATAGAATAATACTTAGGTTTGGGGGAGAGGGTAAAGGATGTCTCAGGTATAGATTTAATAGAGTAAATATTTTGAAAAAGCAGCAACCAATTTACATTTGAAACAAATATATGGTATGCCAATAATATCACAGAGATGTCAGCCAAGTCTACACCATATTTGGTTTCATTACCACAAAATGGTTTGTAGGATAATTAAGGATACTCCAAATTGCATACTATTAAGTTAGTGGACAAAACAATGCATAACTGAACACACGGGTTACCTGTGATGATGTCAATATAAAAAGTACGTGCCTAAGAAAATGTTTTAATGTTGGTCAAGAGTTCAAAAGGAAGAAGAAAGATTCAAACTCTTAATTTTGCATAACTTTTTGTACATGACAGACATCATATGTGATGAAGTATATACTGTCAAAATTCATATATAATACAACTGCATTTATCTTGCTTCCAACAACACTGAACTGGGAACAAGGGAGAGGAAAAGAATAAGGGGATACCGATAAATTGTTCCTTTCTTACAGATCAGTATATTTAAGACAAGCCAACATGAAAAAAGCTCTCCCATGCACAAATATATAGAAAGTATAAAGAGCTACTCTACACAACTGGGAAGAGTTTAAGAGCAGCCATGTGTTGCTCAGACGTCCCAAGCAGTCATTCACGTCAGGCCATACCCCTGTACTCCGTAAAGCTCCAAGCATCATGGGCTCCTCAAAATATACTGTGATTGACACAATGAGAGGAGGGGAAGACATTTTCTGTACATTCCTTTGCTAAGCACAGAAATAGTCAACAGCTTAATATAACGTCAATATAAACACTTAACAACTCAGAGGTAACTTGCCCAAGAGCAGAGTACCCGGATGGCTTCCTAGGCCAGAAAGGGACTGAATTTCAGGACTGTAGAAATGAGTATTCCTAAATGATCATTTCTCCATCTCACTTAGGAAAAAGCTTGCCATGTATCTTGACTTAAATAGATGGCTCATTCTCTGTAAAGCAGCCAGGGACAGAATCCAGGACTCTTGACTCCCATTGCTTAGTTCAGTATGCCAGATAGCTTTCTTTTATCAAACATAATTGACTGCTGAAAAGACTGGTTTTTTAACTCATGATGGACCTGTCAGCATAACATTTTTTGGTTAAAATATTGTGTAGGACTATTTTGGTTGTTAATAACTGAGATTCTTGGCTGTTAATCCCTTCTACCTCCAGTTTCTGTCTTCTCTCCTTTCTTCCCTCATCCCAGTTGATTTATTTTTCCCTCTCCATATAACACATGGACTTTGTGGCAAAAAGAAAAGACATAATTTAGAGAGTCACAGTCATTCTTTGATACAAGTGGCTTTAATGAGTTATTTTTAATACTAATTTCCAGGAAGAGGATGATGTTGAGAAAGCCTCAGTTTCATCAAGGTGAAAGATGAAGCTGAAAGAAACAAGAATGCTGGGAGGCAGGTGGATGAGTGAAAAAGAAAGCAAACATTACTTAGGTGCTTCTTGCCTTTGTGCTCTCCACAAAAAGCAGAAAGAGCAAATTCCTTGCAGAATTGAACGGAATAAGATAGATAAGAAAGCTCAACACAAACTCAGACTAACAATAGAAAAAATGCTCTTAATTACCACTCAATAAAAATAAAACACTAAAAACACAAATCTTCTTTATCCTTTGGTGTTCTGGTTTGTGCATGCTTTTACTGATATATTTCTACTGCTGTCATTTAACTTTATTAATTGATCGCTGCTCTGAGCACAAGCACAGAGCTGGTAGCTCTGGAAGCCACCTAGCACCTCACATGATGCTTTCACACTGAGATAAGTGGTTTAGACTTAGAGGGTGTGGTTAGCAGTCACTGCACAGTGACGACACCGACAGCTTGATTTTGCAACTGTTATAATCATATCTACCCCAAGGTCAGAAATATGCACAGAACAAGCTCTTTTTCAGGCTGTAATTTCAAAGAAGGAAAAATATATATATATTTCTATCTGCAGGTCTGCTAATCACATTGTTCCTTCTGAGGGCTTCTTGAGCAAAAAGACAATCCCGAACAGGGCTGCCTATACTGAGTTAGGGATATAGTCCCATATTTCCCTTGCTGCTTTTTAAATTATGTCTACCTGTCTGAGAAAGATAATTCTGCTTCACAATAACACTGCCTCTTCCTCTGAACAATGGTGCAAAACAGTCGTAACAGTTCTGTAATTAAGCCAAGGAAGTGACAATGATGTCATATAAAGAACCATAAAAAAGGGTCACATCTTCACAGTACTTTTCAATTCGGGGAGGTATGAGCAGTTAAAAGAACAGGGAATTTCCTCCTACCCTGCACTGTGATGGTCAAGTGCAGGAAACAGAAAGCCACATTGTGCACATATCAAAGAAAGCAAAGATGCAAGCACTGATTATGGTAAAACAGTACACACACTTAACTACAATGGCAGCATGACCTTCAGGATCCTGACAAGCTTAGCTCTGACCACTGTTTGGGCATCCCCGTTTTATCTTGGCACAATAGCTTTGATCATTAATAGAAAGGGCACTGAAAAATTGACAGACACAGAGCAGAAAGATGAATACAGGGAAGGAGGAATGTTAGAAAAGTACAATAACATATTTCAAAGCTATCTGCAGGATAAAAAAAAAAAAAATCCTTTAAATAATTTTGATGTTAATTGCAATACTCTGGGCCCATGGCTGGAAAGACAACCTATCATGGTTGATAGGTGAGCAGCAACCAAGCTGACAAAGGAAGTCCGATAAATGCAATCATGGGATGACAGAAACAGGCAAGTTCAATTATGGTTGCCAAGTCAGTAGGGAGATGGACTCCACTAACTGCAATATATCCTTAACAGGCAGCACTGGCCAAGTGCAGCTCTGACCAAACTCCTTCCAGTGACTGACAGCATCCCTAGAGGCTTTGGCCCTGCAACAGGCTGAGGGCAGCTGAGAAGCCCCAGTGACTGACAGAGTGCTTTACTGCAAGGATTCTGGATACAACACACAAATAAACATAACCAACTCTCAGGAAAACAGTTTCAAGTCTCTTGAATAGTCTGTACAAAAGAGCAGTTTGTATTCACTTTCTCCAGCTCATTTAAAACTTCACTTGATATTAATTTGCAAAATCATACTTTGAAGAAGTAGCTATTTTTTAGACATAAACATCCAAGAAAGGCTATTTGGCAATTAACCTATCTTTGTGTAAACCTGCATGAATCTAAAAAATTTCGGCAAAATACAAAGCCAGAAGAATGGCAAGGGAAAGGTTCAAGGAAAGGAGCCACGGGAGGCAGGGAGTGGGCTCCCACTGCTTGCCACAGGACATCCAAATGCTCTTCACTGTACAGGACTCATCACCAAAAGCCCCAAAGCTGAGAACATTCAGTTATCCACAAAAACTTCTGTATTGCTTCATTTCCCTAAGCAGAAACTCATTTTTCTGTTGTACTAACTTCCAGTGCCTTCCACCTATGCTTATATAGAGACTGATATTTACATCTAATTAAAATGATTTTTCTTTTCTTTACTTACTAGTTTTGAATAGACCAGCTATTATTTTATGCGAGAAAGCATGAAGGGGATGTATATAGCAAATTGTGGCTTTTCATACTTCAGTGCAAGATTATCTCAGAATTTAAGTCCTATTTAATCAAAACATCAGGTTTCCTTGTAGTTCATTTTTTTACTTTTTATTTTTTAAGTCACAAAAAAAGTCCTTTTTCAGACTTCAGTTGTTGGGATTTATGTTCTTAGTGACTTTTTTTTTTTTTTTAAAAAAAAAAAAAGCTAAAAATGCTGTTTCTAAATGAGTTCTTTGTTCTCTTTCTAGATTTTCAAAAATATTCTAAAAGGACAATGGTATAAAAATTATACTGTAAAAAAAGTAAGTACTTTGAATGAGCAGAGTTATTCAGTTATATCTCTCACTTATGAAATACCCATATCATGTAGCCTTTATCCAACAGCAGACTCTTTTAGCTTCAATGACAAGAGCTAACAATATGTTATTGATATGATTTCAGGAAACTGTCAGCAGGCAGCTTAACTTTCAGCTCGTCAGCTATGGTGAGTGTATGCACAAAACGTACCTGTACCCCTCCTGCATGAAAGCTGGCAGTGAAGGGAACATTCCTGTCAGCTGTCAGGGCACAATAAAGAGAAACATAAACAGGTCGTCTTCACTAAATGCAGTCTCACTTCTTACACAACTAAAACTCACCTCTGGTTTCACTAGGAATTTTAACCAGAATCAGAGAAGCGTATCAGAGGTCTGAGATAAAGCTGAGTGCTCCCTGCAGGAATCCACACTAAGGAACGGCCGGGCAGGTAACCAAAACCAGGGCTCTGTGCCCTCATCCCCTCCAGCCCCATTCAACCTCCTGCTTAGCACTAGGCCCTCCTACAGCAGTTGGCCTTTTGCATTTCTGTGAACAAGTTTCAGGCTTCCACCTATTCTCTCCAATTATATTCAACACAAAATCAACAGGAAGACAACAGAGCAGGGCAGCTAACTGGGCCACCCCACCAAGAAAGAGTGGCTTAAATGATGCCTACAGTTGGGTACACCCTGAGCTCTCCAGATGCAGTCAGGAGGTTGACTCCGACCAAGTGTGGTGGCCATCAGGACTTCTACTGCCCCCGTACTCGCTGGGGAAAGGGGTGCAATCAGAAATCAGAAATAGATTCGGCTTTTCTGTAAAAATATAAAACTTCATTTCCAAGCACTTCTGCTTGAAGGAAAATCAAATTAGTACATAAATAAGTAAATAAAGTCCAGCATAGTCAAAGTTTTATGTTATGGACTACTATACCTTCAAGAGCTGAAGAATAACCACAAATATCAGAAGGCAGAACAGGAAGCTGGAAGTGCCACTCTTCCCTAGTTTACAAAGCCAGCAATGTTTTTAAACCCAGTTTTCACATTATTTTACAAGCTTTAATAATAAAAGAGTATGTTGTACTATTAGATGTTGGTCATTTTTGTCTCTGACGAAGAAAAATAACAGGCTGCTGCAGGAGCTAGCACAGTTGTTTTTTCTTTTCAAATGATCAGAGAAAGTACCGTACTTTAAGGATGTGCCTTACTTGCTCTTAAAAGGGTAAAACGAAATATTCTTCTAGCTATTCTAAGCCTGCCATATAAGTATTATGCTGTTACAGATTTCAAAAGGTTAGCTTCAATGAACCTGACATCAGTATAACCCAAAATAACCCATTCAAGAGAAAAGTAAGAAATAATTGCTGTTTTCTCTTTTTTTTTCCTCAGCTATATTGCTATAATGATTTTGCATAACAGATTGAACAAAGTGCTGTTGTGACAGGTGGTAGAATTCAGCTAGTAAGCACAGAGACAGGGTTCAATTTAGTTTGTGAATCCTTTAATTGTTGTGCAGCTAATTAAAGAAGGTTCTTTACACTCGCAAGTGTTTACCGTTGCTAGTATGCATACATGAAAAATTAAATTGTGCCTTCAAGGGCTGAGAACTATAGAAAAATCATAGCTGATTCTGCAACATGCTTACCAGCTCAAAATAGCTGCTTTTCACAATTGAAATTTGTAAAACTTTTTGCTAAGCAAATATACAGCTAATTAGAAGTGTTCGTTGGACCAATTAACATTTAAATAAATAAGCCATATTGCACATTTCACAGTCTTTATTTAATGATGCTTCTTAACTCTTTGGAAAGATTCCTTTAAGTACAAATAAGTTGTCATAAAAATGAAAGACAAAAATAACACCATAACAGTATATTCTATGCTTTTTTCTTTTCGCCTTGAAGTCTTTTCTAAAACTCTATACCTGTTACTGGGGACGGAGGGAATACACAAATCTGGTTCCTTCTTTCATCTTGTCAAGTTACCTCTCCACCCTCTTGAATACAAACAGCAAAACATATTTGATTACTATTTAAAGTGTTATGATAGCTCTGTTTGTTTTGCCCCATGGAACAGAATCTGTTTTAGGGGGGGAAAAAAAAAAAAAAAAAAAAAAAAAAAAAAACACCTTTTATCTCATAAAATGGCCATTGCAACTAAAAAGAAAAGTGTTCTCAGAAGAGATTGCTCTTAGAGTAACATAAGCAGCAGTTTGAAAGTTCCATATACAAACAGAAGTGAAACAGAAAATCTATTTTTCAGGTCTACTGTTAGCATTCCCATACCAAAACCAGTGTTGTTGTTATACCTAACCTCAGCGCTGCAATTGCCCGTCTCTTTGGGGTCAAGTGATATTTTGCTTTCAAAACAACTGTCTTTTAACTTAACAGTCCCTTTCAATCAATAAGACCCTTCAGTTTGTGTTGAACATACATTTTTTCTCTCTCTTTCAACCTCCAAACCTCTACCTAACACAAAGGTTACATGAAAAACAGGGGGAAGGTTTCTTGCTACTTTTTTCTAAGATGCGTTCCACTATCTTGTAATCATGCTAAGAGCTAACATGGAAGGACTCATTGTTGACCTTGTCCTTCAGCACAGAAAACCAAATTAACAAGGACCAATTAACATTTAAATAAATAAGGAAGATTAACAAAGACTACTCTGCATACAAAAAGGGTAAAATAAACTAAAACAAAGAGTACAGCCTCTCCCTCAATCAGCATGAATGAAATTGCCTGTTGGTGCCTGGAAGCACAGGCTGCTCCTTCCTGGACTGGCAAGGCCTGCTGAGCACCAAAAGGGATGCAGCCGCGTGTGACATCAGGCAGTGCTCTCACACTGGCAAACCCTTGGGAAAATGTGCACAGACCCCACAGACACACGATATACTAACAAGAAGAAAGATATTGCCCATATTCATGGCCTCTGCTTTGCCTCTTCCACGTGAGGTTTTTGGTATTTGTGATTGCCTGCATCTGGTATCCACCGCATGTGGTTTTGAGTCAATGGCTGATAAGAAAGGGGCCTAGACTGGACACCTATTTTATATATTACTTCTTTAATTAGATTAGTTATATATTGCTTTAATTAGATTTATATATTGCTACTTTAATTTCATACACTTCCTTGACCTTTTTTCAAGGAGTAGGGAGGATGTACCTGAAGATGCAACCTGAGTCAACACAGTGGTAGTTGCAAGGACTCCCTGTGCCTCATGATCCAATGGTGCTACACCAGGCAGGATGAAGATAAAGGGTTCAATCTCCCTTCATCTTCCCTGCCTCCTGCTCTTCCCTCAAGTAGACCTCTAAAGAAGTCTTTCAATTGGCAAAGTTTTTCCACCAAAATTGGTTATTATTATACCAACAGAACAATTAAATCCTCCAAGTATTAGTCACCCACAAAGCCTACCTTTTACAAGAAAACTCCTCCTACATAAAGGTTATGAATAATTCTCAGAAGGTTACTACATGATCTATCATTTTAAATATTTGGATTTGGAGTACTGGTTCAGGCCTCTAACTGACAGTCACCTTTATGAATAGTTAAGAGTTCACAGAGATGATTATCATGTACTATTTAAATATGTATAAAGGACAAAGATAATAACAATACTTTGCACTCTAATAGAAGCTTCTGTCTGAAATTCTCAAAGGAGAGTCTAACTCCTCACAGATGTACACTTACAGCTCATCTGACCTGCACATTTGGTCACCACTATTACTCTCATTTATCAGACTGGGAAACTGGTAGGCTCTCATTGCTGGATTTCTCAAAACTGATAATGTGTGACTTAATTTATAGAGCAGTTGAAGTTTTCCCAAATGAGTAACCCAAACTGAATCATCACTGTAGAAATTTTGACTGGTGATTTGTGCCAAGGCAGAAGTCAATGAGGAACAATGCAAGGTGCTCAATAGATCCTGACCCCCATTCTTGTGATTTGAGAAGAGAATTACCACCATGCCTTACCCAAGATACAGGCTGACTGATCAGTACCCTGTCCAGCCATAACAAGCCTTTCTGTAGCCTCAAAGATCATTTTAGACTTTTTTTCCACTCTTAAAACTAAAAAATGAAACAAAGAAAAAAAGGGCTCTCACTTGGGAACTATACTTTCTTGTGTGATAAGTGCTTCTCTGTGCTTCTCTTTACTTACATAACTTATATATAAAACTGCTTCCCCCAGGCACACCCCAAATCCTCTGCTTTGATGAAGTTAAACTTTCCAGTCTTCTGATCAAGAATGTGGAAGAAAGGGACTCTGTTAGCCTATGAAATACAGAATTCTAACCACATGAAGATTTTGCACGTGCTCAATAGTATCTTTTATAGAAATCATGAACATAGCAAGTAATTTCAAATGGAAATGTAAAAAAATAAGGACCCCAAATGTAATCACTACTCCAATCAACTGTAAAGCTTGAAATGCTGCTAAAAAGTTGGTTGGATTTGCAAACTTGACCTTGACAATATGAAGTAATGAAAACAAATCCAGAGGTCCTCCTGTCCTTAAGGCCATATTTATAAAAGGGTCAACTAGTCTTGAATAATTCTGCCAACATATTAGGAAAACATGCTTTATTTCCTATATTACTAATATGAGTTGCCTACTATACAACTTAGTTTCATATACAAATAATTTTCTTAACCAAGAGGAAAGATGCAAAGAAAAATCACATCTCTCAAAGCACACATTTTTTCATGCTTCCTTTTACAATACTAACATTGCTTCAACAAGTTTAAAAAAATTCTCATAATGTCAGAGCAGCACACATTCAGATCTCTTTTGTGAACCAAGTAAAAAAAATCTACCAGTTACAATACATAGCTTCTGAATGAGAGAGAAACTGGGAAAATCTGTTTTAATGTGATTGTTTTCAAAAATCTGAGCTAACTGGGAGTTGGTATCATGAAAACCTCTCTGAAAGACTACTTTTCTTGAGAAAAACATACTGATGAAGTGGAGTAGACTGGTTTTGTTCACTAGACAGTCTGTCCTGTCAGGGTGTCTGAGGTCCCTCCCTCTCTCACCTCAAGCCAACAAACTTGCCATAATTTCCCTGACAGCATTATACTCAGCTGCAACTTTTTTTCCCCTCAATTCTTTAAATCAGAATGATGAAGTTACTGAAATAACATCCCAAGCCCCTGACTGCACTACTGCTAACACAAGGGAGCTGTGATCTCATTTGATTTCCTATAGCTAATCACAAACAGTGAGACTGAATTCCCTCATCTCAAATATAACCATCTAAAGTTAAGTAAAATTCAGCATAACGTTCACAGATACAGAAGATCAGAAAATTGGTTCACAACAACTTATCACAGAGTAACATGTTAGCACAAGTTAACTGATTCACAGTAATTTTTAGTGTACATGATCTTGGCAAATGCGATGTAAACTTACTACAGCTTTCAGTGAAAGACATATTTCACTGGTTTCATTAGGGCTAAACTAATACATTGCTTCTCACGTGCTGTGAGGCAGGAACTACTACAGAGACAGATACAGCAGCTGACAATTGGTAATCTGGTGTTGGATCAGTATTTATTGCTAGGTTCTGTGCTCTTTTGCCTGGATTCAGAAAATCAGGTATTTCAAACTGCAGTTTCTTTTGACAGGTTTTCATTAAAACACCTGAGTTAAAATTTTCATTACAAACTATAAGACTTCTCCCTAGGGCCTGTTTGCTGTGGAAGTCTCATCAAACATACAATAGGATATGAGCTGGCAAAAATAATAAAATAAAAATCACAAACTAACCAAACTCCTCAATATGCAGCAACACCAAGGTTTAAGGCAGTGAGAGATACAAGCTTAAAAAGCACTCATGATGGACCCAATATACCAACCAACTTGGTGAAAATCTTTCCAATCCTCTTAATGAACTTTGGTTCAAGCCTGTGCTGAATTAGTGACAACCATTTATATCCACATATGATCTCTGTGCAGAATTTGAATTCCCAAATCTCTAGAGCTTACTGATACAAAACATGCATCCACACATACCATTGGAAAAACTGGTATGGCTAATTTTATGTCTTCCAGCCTTGACATATGGAACATGCTACTTCCGTTCAGCTGTAGCCACATCTACTCAAATCACAAATTATATAATAATGAAGAGTAACATACCTTCAAAATGAACATAAAACACATTTATTTTATAAGCCAGTCTACAGTCAGCTCTGTGTCTTCCCTATATAAAGGAAAAAATATATTGCAAACTTAGTTCCAGAAGTTTACAATACAAAACTTTGGCAAAAAATGGTTATAAGCAAAATACACATTTTTCCATACTGTTAACTGTTAATTTTATGAAACAACTAACACTGATCAGCATCAAAAATATGTACCTACTGTTCCTCAAAAAGCACCCATAACAATTTCTACTTATCATAGAATTATAGGATATCCAACTTGGAAAAGACCCACAAGGATCATTGAGTCCAACTCCTTGGTCCCCAGAGGACCAACCAATAAATAAATAAATAGAGCTTGTGTCTAAGAGTGTTGTCCAAACACTTCTTGAACTCTGTCAGGCTCAGTGCCATGACCACTGCCCTGGGGAGCCTGTTCCAGTGCTCAAACACCCTCTTGGTGAAGAACCTTTTCCTGATATCCAGCCTGAATCTCCTCTGTCGCAACTTCAAGCTGTTCCTTTGGGTCCTAAAGGACCAAAAAAATTTTCAATAAGAAAATAGACAAATGTGTTCAATACACTTGATATCTCAGGCAGATCCAGAGTCATTTTACAGCTCCAGAACAGAAGCTGAGGAAAAGTTAACTTGTAAATAAATACTGGTAGCATTGGCTAGAGCCATTTCTCTGCCAGACTATGAGACTGTCTAGCACATGATATGAGTTGCCCTTTCTGTTCTTATTGTAGCTTTTTCTTTTTTTCCTTTTTTAAGGACAGGATCCATCTCAGCTATTGGTAGCTGTTCTAGCATTTCATCTGCCTATATTAGACATCCATCCTTAAAGAGAACAAAATCATGAAATCCTCTCAAAATCTGTGTCTACTCTGTGGGAAGGGAATGCACATAATCTTTAAGACAGTTTTCTTTTACCCTGTTCAGAAAAAAACAGGGTTCCAGAATCCAAGCAACCTATACTTAGTGTTTCACCAAAGAGCACACACCACTTCAAATGTTTCAATACGAACACTTTTTTTTCAATATCATTTTACAGGAATAAAGACTAAATTGTTACTTACAAGATCCATTTTGTAAAGACATTAATTAATGGACTATACATGGAAGTGAGGTAGGGAATATTGTGCGTTAGTCTGTTGGCAAGTACATCATTTTAGTAATTAATGTTGACATCATCCTTTTAAAATGCATTAAGCAATATAGACAACGTATACTCTGCTCAGTGCTTGTTGTTTTTTTTTATGGGGGGGGGCAGGGGAAGTATTATTTATTGTGTCTGAGGAAAAATGTTGCTACTACTGCAGTGGGGTTCCTCCATTGCCCAGGGAGGTCCTCCCTCACAGATTATCTCCCTTACAGATTTCGGGTAGAAAAGCAGCTGATGGTAATCTTTCAACTTTGACCCATTCGCCAACAGACTCCAGTTCCTGTTCTCATCCTTCCTCCTTCTCATACCTAATGTTCAAATAGCTGTTCTTTATTGTTTCTTTATTGTTTCCCAAATAAAGTGGAACCTTTCTTTCCACAGAAAATCAAAGATAAGAGAAAAGAAGGAGGCAATAGTTTCGTTCAGTGATGTAAACCCATGAAAGTCTTTCATCAGCTTCCCTGACAGGAACTGAGAAGATTAGAGATACCATTTATGTCTTTGAAAAAAATTCTGAGCATGTCCTTATCCTTCTCAACAAGGTAGTATCTAAGCACCTTAATTATAAGGTTCTAGGTATGTTAGAGTTTTTTTTTGACTCAAGGCTATTGTGTTTTTTTAGATGTTTATTGACCTGCTTATTATTATCTATTTATTGACCTGTTTTCCATGAATGTCTAATCCTCTTCTGAGCCTGCTTATGCTGTCTGCCTCTACAAATTCCCTTGGGAGCAAGTTCCAGAAGTTTACTACTGACTGTGCAAAAAATATTTCCGGTTATCTGTTTTAAACTGATATCCTGCTACCTCCACTGGGGGGTACTAGTTATGGCTTTGTGGGACTGGTGGAAAAGAAGGGAGCTGAGGGTTCTGGATGACACTATTGATGGGATTTTACTTCTACAGCTATTCATTTTTTCCCAGTGAAAAGTGAGTGTCCAAAAAGTTTCAATGAAACTTAGAATGTAAGATCCTGACTTAACAGTATGAGACTCATTGAGCATCTTTGCTAATGTAGCTTAGCTAACACAGTCTACTGCTTCTTATAATTCAGCCCTGGATGACAAAAAGATTATACATTTTACAGCATTAAAGACTTCTTCCATAAGCTAATAATCAACCTCTGTATACAAGCAGTGTCTGAGTATTTGAGGATTGATAGCTTTGTCAGAATTGAAATGTGGCATCTATCACGGCTGATGTTTATTCAGGTTGGGGGGGGGGGGTAAAAAAAAAAAAAAAAAAAAACAACTTTCTATTTTGACTAAGAAGAAGAAACAGATAAAAACACCAGAAAAAGCTTTCACAACAGCACTTTTCAGAAATATACACCCAAATTTGGATTTGAAGACTGCATAGACCTTCTACCCAAAGCCAGTTCAGCTGAGAAAGCCCAACAAAAACACTTCTTCATCTGGCAGGGACTGTTGTTCCAAGCTGTGTCCAGATGATTCCCTCCACCCCCACTCTCCAAAACTAAAACTATTATAAAAAATAACCATGCTTTTAACTTAGTTTAAAAAAAAAAAAAAATTCTCCCGACCATGGTTGAAGCCAAATGGCCCTTCAGGCTACTACTGAAGAATCAATTACATTAGCTGTAAGCCTAAGAGAGTCCTGGGGACAATCAGTCAGAGACATAATAGCTGTGAGGGAATTGTTAAGCAAATTGAGGGATTCTTTAGGTAATTGGGATTGGACAACCAGGTCATACTTAATTTGAAGCATCCATTCCATGCAAGTGCTTCAGAGGTATAGTAGGAACTACAGACAGTAAAGCCTAATTGTGCAACTACTAACTCAGTGCTTTTAAAGGGACACCCCCCAGCTCCCTATTCCTCCCCCTGTCCAATTTTGTGCATAATATTTAAGAGCATTGTGCTCACTTTCTGCAGAGGAGAATTGAAGCAGCTACTGCAGGGTCAAATCAGGGAGCTGAGAGCCAAGGCTCAGTAGCCTTCAGGGAGAACCTGTATTCACAGGCCTAGCTAGGGACACTAAATGCTCAGGGTTTCCTACCAAAACTGAGAAGCAGAAAAATGGACAATTCAATGTTTTAAGACAGTCCAAACATAGCGGGGAGGTATATTTTTCTCTTTCTGTTGTTGACTGTGTCTTTAGCATGCTAAATCTACACTTAGCTACAAATTCTGGTCTTCCAGGGAGACACTGAAAAAATTTACAACGCCTATTTCAATCTTTGAAACAAAGTTTAGGGACAGGCAAAAAGAAATTGTCAGTTCTGAGAGGTCACTCCAATGGGGCTACTCAGAGGTTTCAGATCAAATTAGTTTTCCCACCATAGTTAGACAGGGAAGTATTCCAAAATCAAAAAGTTCTTAATCTACTTTGTCCATTGAAACAACTTTCAGAAAAGAAAAGAATAAAAAGAAAAAAAAAAAGAAAAAGAAAAAGTATGCCCAAAGTTCATCTTCGTGTCCAGTTTGCTTTTGGAGAAACCTGTTGCAAGAAGCTACTGCTGAAATTTTTTGGTTTCTCCAGAGAGAAGCAAGCCAATTGGGTTGATGCAATAGGGACTGCAGTCCCCAGAGAGATTAATTCTTTGTTGGACTGCCCTGAAATTTCACAAGGTAGACAAAGAGAGCAGAGCAAACACAGCCCTAAGAGTGCCAATACCAAAGCCAACAAATGCTCATCTCCCTTTTCTCAGATTCTTTTCTGGAACTAACTTGAGGAGAAATCCTAATTCTGAGTCTCTTGGCGAAGAGTACCTAAAATAATTGCCCAGAATGGAAGATTCTGCTAGTGCCACAATTCTTTGGCAAGGCAAGACAAAAACTGGGAAGAGAGGGATAAAGAACAGAACCTGGATGACTGAAGGGTGCCAAAGAAAGAGCTTTGTGCCAGTTGCCATTCTTCTTGAAATCTGCACTGAGGAGCCCATTGGTCTCTGCTCCCAGCAAGCTGGCCATGGCATAGAAGAGTTGGCTACAGATGACCCTGGCAGCACAGCTGATGACAGCAAAACTCAGAGCAGCAGACGGGCCAATAGCCCATTGGTAGAGGTCAGGAATATCTGATCATGCACGCTTCTGCCATTACAGAGCTCTCACTGAGTACAAATCCAGCCCATTTCATGCTCCTGTTTTAGATAATGTTTTAACTGCTTATCAGATTGGTTAGCATTTTTCTAGCCTTGACAGAACAAAAGCCAACAACAGACACCAGATGCAATTCTACCTCTAATGTTTAGAGCTGTGACATGATCTATTCAGCCAGGTTATAGCTTTCTAAAGTTATCCAGCAGAATGCCAGTAGTCACCCAGCAACAGCAGCTTTTACATAGGGAAAACATGTAAAACAGAAAAAATGTAAAACCGCTGATCTGGAACATACTGCCTTAACTGAAGAAAGTCTTTCCACTCCGCACACTACACTAACACCAATTTAGGTGAGTGAGCAACGATCAGTCTCCCATGAGACCAGTTAAACAGGCTATGGTATACCAGCTGAATTGCCTGGACAACATCAGGAGTCAAAGCCTGGGGAGCACTTGAAGAGCACGGCAAATAACCCATCTACAAAAATAATCATCATCAAAAACAGTCATCCACAAAATTTTTGCCAATCAGTGCTTTGAAAAATGAGCCATCACTTTTTGTGAAGATAACGGATGGGAATTCAATCTGTGTCACAGCTACAGGAAAAAAATAAAAAATGTCTGTTGCTTTGGACTACAGGATTGCTGAGAGCACAAAATTTGGACTTAGTGCATTGCGATGTCAAAATGGTCAGGGCCAGATAGTGGCTTTCTTTTGTTCAGAGCACTGCAAATAAATCTATTTTGCATGTAGGAAGAAAGCCCAGATGAAAACTTTATGCCAGCAGCATCTTTAAGAGACCTTCCTTGGTACAACCTGGGTGAAACTTCAGGAACAGTAAAGGCAGTCAAATGAGTACCTACAAGTAGAAACAAATATTTACAATATGACTGATAATGATCTAGCCTCTTACAAGTTCCAGATCAACAAAGGAAGCAATTTGATACTGTTCAGAGGTGCTTCTGCTAACAGAAACACGTTTAGCAACAAAATAATTGGATAAAGTAATAAATAGTCATTAATGCGGTTTTAAATGTTTTAAATATGCTATGCTTCTGTGACAATTATTAAACAGTTCTGAAGTACCAGAAGTTTGGAAGTCCCATTTAATATATTTGCATTCTACAGCTGCATCCCCACAGTCATTAGCAACGGTATATTTTCAAAGGATGTATGTAGCAGTCGTGCTTAACAAAGGCAACTTACCCCCTAAAACTGGGGAAGATGCATAGTTAACTGTCAACATCATAAACATCAGGTATCTCAATGCCGTCTTTATATGGCCATGAGTGCCTGAGACAACCAACAGAGAGTATCTACATACAATGGAATACCTCATATCCAATACATGCAATCTTTGAACAAGTAGACAAATTAAATACAAAATTCGGGATTCTTTATTTGGGGCAACAGTACCATTTGAAGCCCTAATTTATCATGTGTTGTACCTTTCAATCTTGTATTTTATGGATGCTGCTCTACTTTGCAAGAAGGTATATTGAAAAACCTGAATGCCACCTGAGAGAAGCTTTAGTCAGCCACAAGATGGATGTTTTTGCCTATCCAAAAATCAGACAGTATGGACCACAAAAGTTTCAGCTTCAATCATACCTGATAACATTTTGACACACAATGGAGTTAATTGGTCTAGACACTGGGAGATGTCACCTGCTTCCATCATGCTCCGTTTCTGACATGAGCAGACTATCATAACACATTACTGTACTTCAGGGTCAGGCTCCAGCTGCCCTCCATGTCCAGACACAGAGGGCAGGGAGAAAAGGGAGATTTGCTTTGACACCTGGGAATAACTGCATCACCTTGCAAGACTGCATTTCAAATCTTGCATCTGATTATAATGACTTGGTGATGGTCAACTCCCCCTTTAGATTAATTTTAAATGTTTCTGAGTTGGAGAGATGAATGGCTGGAATTATATGGGAAGAGTTAGAGTGATAGGAGAAGGACATAAAAGAACTCTTGTTCTTTCCATTCTTGTAGTTGGCAAAAACCTTAAGAAACTATTGTGAATTAATTTTCCTCACAGTGGTAACCTGTGTAATTGTAATCCGTAACCGGTTAAAACCATAATGTCTCTTGGTTCATAATAACGGCTGACTGTTGTAACTAAAATATTTCATAACTTTGGTATAGGGAGAGGAAAAGAAACATGGCACCATTTGTGCTGAATGCACATCACTGCTCTTACTATGTGTTTCTTTACATCTTAGAGAGATGATAGATGAACTTGAAGGGTTCACATTCTCCTGCCGAATCTCTCTCATGTTGATGATCTTCCTCTTTTCAGTTCCACAAAACAACAACATGATTACTTACAAGAACAAGGTACTAGTTGAAATTCAAAAGTAGAAACAAAATTAACATACTTGACCAGAACCTGAGGCCTGGGTTCTGCCATGTTCTGCAGGCATCATGCCCAATGCCACCTTAAGGCTATTTAAGGAATGGTGTTTTGCACCTCTGGGGTTTCTATGCTTCCTTCCCCGACCGAGCCTAAGAACAGCCTATATAATCCAGAATCAGGAAGGTAGCATGCCTTCTGATTAATGAATGCATTGAATTTTCACAATCCAAGACACATTTTCATTGTTGGCTCTTCCCCAGCTGATACTGATACTTAGTCTTATGATACTTCATTACTGATATATATGAGTACGGTGAAATCTCTAAAGTAGTGTCTAAACCCTAACTCAGCCATGCCAGACAGAATGCCTGGCTTGATATCTTCTTTCATCTGCCCCATTTTACCAGCTTTCAAGAAGATGGCTGTCTTAATCTCTTTCTTTTAGAGGAAGGAATCTGAGAATAGGAAATAAAACTGACCAGTAAGAAAGGAGCAGCTGCTATAACCTGATGACAGTGCCACCATCAAAGAGAACTGTGAAATTCCTATTACCTGCTATCTAGCCATTGTCTCAGATATTCAATATGTTTTAAGTGCAGAGACTTAATTTGTTTTTGCATACATCATGAAAACAAATCTAAGGAAAGACCACCATGTGGCTGAATCTGCAGTCAGCTAGTTGATATACCCAAAAAGTGCTAGGCCATAAAACCAGTATAGTCAATTCAATCTAATAAAATATGTTGGATTCTTCTTCCACATACCGTTAGTCTTAAAAATAGTCTTTATGCATATGAGAAAGCCAGTGATGTTTACAATAACAACGGTTTGCATCATTGGGCAATAAAGCCTGATATTCTCTTCGCAAACAGATAAATATTTGTACACTGGTACTGTGTGACCATCTACCCAAATATTATCTGTGTGCACGTAGAATAGAGCACATTTTGCCAGTTGCTTTGTTTTGCCAGTTGCTGAAACTATAGCAACTGTTTCCTTTTCTTCTTTTCTAAGCTCTACTAGTCCATATGAGCAAAAACCACAGTCTGCACCGATACTGAGGACAAATAAGTGATTCATGGGTACTTAATACTACTAAACACTTATATAGCACTTTATATATTCAGAGTGTTGTACAAACATTAACAAATTAATCCTCACAGCAACCTGATTCAGAAGATCTCATCTCACACACAATTTCTCTCTTGCACATATTTGCTTTCATTCTTTTTTCTACTACCCCATGAGTGCTTGGCTGTTTTTATTAAACTCCTGTACACACTAATATGACTTAACCAGTGAGATACCACCATTTTACACTGGAAACTCACACCTGTGTTACGGAGTATGAATGAATGAGAAAGACCACCAGAAGAAGTGGATTGTTATTTACATTGCCAACAGAAAAGTAAACAGTAATGATATGTATCATATTTATTCTACTGGAATGGCCACATCCACTGCCTAAAAAAAAAGGACTCTTAATTACAAGAATGATGAAGGTTACAAGAATTAGTACAAAGTGCAGAATATATGGAGTTGCAAGGATGCGTATGAATAATAGCATCAATTAAGGGTTTTATAATGTTTTTTATAATTATAAACATTTTATAATGTTTATTGTTAAGGGTTTTATGATGTTTTTAACACATAAGTTTTTAATGCAACAAGCATTTATTGATGTTTCAAAGAAAATTCTAAAATTAATAACCAGGAATGACGCTGATTACAACACTGACTGCCTTTTGCTGGACATGCTGGTGGTGCTTATAAAGCCTAGAGGAAGCCTAGAGGTGGTTTAAAGGCTCGAAATGAAATACTAAGAAGGCTACATTACCCACTATGTAAAAGCAATGTCAATATCAGACCTTTTATTGTTATAATTCAAAACAGACCGACTTCATTAACACATAACCTGGTCGAATTTGTATAAAAAAAGAAAGGAGGTGAACCCTTAATAGGTAATCTCTGAAGTATGGGATGAAGCGAAGAGAGTCCACCCAAGTCTAAAAAGGCTGCAATTCTTATCATGAAACTATCATTGAGAGAGAAGAAGAAACTGGATGATGAGTATGGCTGATGGTTTTAATTCAGATGGCAGCTAACCCTGGGATTCGCTGCCCACAGCCTCCATGTGGCCCTGAAGAGGGCAGTGCTTTCAGAACAGCTGGCAGGGTTTATCTGCTCAACTTTCTCCAGCCCCGAAAACAGCCTGGCTGCCTTGTAGCTCTCCTTACTCTCAGATGTACCTTTTTCTTCTTTTATGATCAATAGTCCCAGGAGAGACTTCAGAGAAAATGCTGGCCTCAAGTACTCAAAAAACTCAAGAGTTAAGTCTGGCATTTTTAGAATACCTGCGGGTAGCCTGGCAAATCAAGTATCCCACATTCACCCACCTCTAATGATGATTATTATGCACCAACAGCTGTCTACAGTTCAATGGATGAGGATCTAATTGATCTCATTACCTCCCCCCATATAAAGTGAAGCATGTTGCCACTCTGTGGGTCTGTGAATCCTGTGCTAACTGAAGATCTTATGCTGGAGACCTCGAAACAGAGTATTTGGTAGTGCTGTTAGTTTGTTCTAAGCTGGTTGAAATCCACAGAAACAAACATCGTGTAATATACTGTATAATATAGTACAGTGTGGCTTTTGTCTTACCAGCTTAATATTGAGCAGCTCTGATAGCATTCATATGAATATTAAATTTGTAATAAAAAGCAAGAGACTGGTGTATTAGTTATGCATTCTTTTGTTACTTTTAGGCTTTAATTATTATTATTAATGTTATTATGTCCAACTTCCCCTCACCTCGATCACCCTCACAGTCTCCACTGCAGTGCTCTGTCTCAGGCAGCGAGCTCCTTCTGGAGCCAACAACAATGTTACTCAATTAACCCTCTGGCAGGGAATGCTACAGCATGTAACTGGTGTTGCTTTCTCTCCTACAAGTCTCAGCACATCATTTCTGTCGTGCTCCCAGTGATCCAGCCGAGGATCCAAAGCACTGTCTTCAGCTCGGGTTGTCTGCCCGGCCTCGCTGCCTGCTGCCCGGCCCTGCATGTGGTTCTCCATGCAGCAGGTAGAACTGAAATATTTATGCACGCATGCTCGGGTGAGATGCATCTGTATTTCAGATTTTTAAAGTTACGTTTCCAAAAAAAAGAAAAGCCATTTGCAGGAAAAAAAAAAGGCCTGAGTCTACCTCTTTTAGATGGGGGCAATTCCTCTCTCTTTAATAAAGTTATACCTGATTTATAACAGTATGAGAGGAGATTCTGGCCCATAATATAATATAAAATGCTCAGCTTTCTGCAGTTTGCTTATTCATAAAGATTACTCCAATGTCACTGTAGAAAAGATGCAATGAAAAATACCTATTACTCTGCAGCTATGCAACTGCCAAGTCTCTCGTTTTTTAAAGAATACCACTGTTCAGTTGCTAGTCTACAGTAGATATATTTTTTAACATAAAAACACTATATTTAATTGGTTATGGATCTCAGTTCTTTTAGCACTACTGGAAATCACACAAAAACACATTAGTACAGAGCAATTAGTGCAATGGCAGTAAACAACTAAGGCACTATTAAGCAGTGGGTGATTAAATAGTAT
Source organism: Nettapus auritus (assembly GCA_011076525.1). Classification (NCBI taxonomy): domain Eukaryota; kingdom Metazoa; phylum Chordata; class Aves; order Anseriformes; family Anatidae; genus Nettapus; species Nettapus auritus. The sequence goes on along the minus strand of CM021775.1, from coordinate 19,861,992 downwards.
TACTTCTTTATTTTTTATGATATTAGATTTAGAGAAGATTTTAAACATATATTCCTATTAATATCAATAAACGATATGAAGGGCAGGTGGCTAACTTTCTTAAGACAATTGTAGTCAGGGCACTTCAGTTTATAAGGAAGATTCTCTTTCAATAGAAGTTCTGTCTCTTTATACAGTATATTGCACTATTTCTTATCTCACTACACTGGGACATTTATACAGTAATATTATTTAATGGGAGTTATGAAATCACACACTATTCCTTCAGAAAATAATACCCATATCTCTACCACCAAGGAACAAAGAGCTACCAAACTCCCAAAATAATATGCAATTATTTATATCTGTGCAAAGAACAAATCGGGTACTATTTGACAAATTTATTGCAATGGGCTATAACAAACGCTGTGATAAGTTAGCTTGAATGGCAGTAACCTTCAGGCAACATAAAAGACGAGAATCTGACCCAAGGACAGAACCCTTGTGGTATACCTTTTTAATCTGCCTAGCCCTCACAATCTCTCTGGACTCTGTACTTGTTTATAGATCATCCTCATGGTCTGGCACATCTTTTCCTCGGCATCTGATTAAGTTAACAATGTGCTGCTATTTGCATGCAGATTTGCCAGGCCTTTCTCTACAGCTGCTCCCAAAGACTTGGTCTTTCTCTGTAATGTGATAGCACAGCAGTCAGTAAATGCAATCTTTGTCAAACCCAGGTGTGCTCTTGATTTGGTTCTCATTCGTTCCAAGCAATTTTTCTTTCTGTAGCATTTATAAGGCTCGATTATAGTATAGCCACATCTGGAGCTAAAATTCTTCTATTAATTATATACTTTTACCACTATGAAGACAAATTCAGAGACAGCTACTAACATTTTTGTTGTTGTTCTTATTCTCTTTTTAACAACCTGTATTTTATTTCTACAGAAATTTAATTTTTAAAGCAGCATTCCTGGTTTTTATTTCCATAAAAACAGTAATGCAAAGCATGGAATCTAAATATTTGATACTTCTCTTCTAAAATAATGCTATCAATAGCAACAAAAAGTATTAAGCTTTAAAATAGCCTTCAATACTTCACATAAAAATATGATATTATAACAGAGTATCTCTCTTGTTACAAGAGTTACAGTCTACTTGGGAATGAATGAATATGGTTAAACAAAAAACAAACAAACAACAACAAAAAACTTAGTTCCCTAGTGGATGCTGGTTCACATCGCAGAATCACCAAACAATTTGTTCCCTCCACAGTCAAAAAGCAGAACCAAATTTGATCAACATGGTGACTTAAATGCTGTATTTTCTTTGTGCAATGAGGGTAATTTTTCAAGATCAGGTTTGAAGTAGATTAGTGCAGAAATATGAGCTAAGCCTTCACTCTTATCATCTGAGTACGGATAAAGGATGTATTCACCCAAGAGCACTGCAAGTTATTTTCTAAGAGAAATTTTTCCTACTTCTTATTTTTTGTGAGTACAGGAATCATCACAATGAAGTAATAAATGGATACCAGCAAACAGTTTTGACAAGTGAATATTCACGGTGTAAATGTACATTTAAGAGGAAATAGATAGAAATCATATTTCTTAATTATAAATCTAATTTATGATCTAAAAGGTAAAGTTTTTTCTAGGTAAATACCTGTGCATTAGGTCAGTGTGCTTTTAAATTACTGGAGCACTACAATGAAATACCAGTCTCCTCAGATGGGGAATGATTTCCACCTGACCAAACCCTTTTTTGGTGGTCTCCTCTAAACCCTGGTCAGCTAAGGTTAACATGCACACAGTAGTATGAGATCCTGGCTTTACTACGATTTCTTTTAAAAGGCAGAATAAATGACAAACTTTTTTTTTCCTTAATCACATTTCTTAGTTTTGCTTTCACTGGTTTTTGACACGTTTGTATCAAAATCAAAATAATGCAAATGTGATATGCCTGTGCAGCTGAATTCATTAAAGCACCGCTGATTTCTAAACTGTATTCTTTAATAAAATTAAGAATAAAAATATTGAACTAGATTTTTTTCTCCACACGCACAAAGAAAATATAGCTGTAATGTTCCTCTTGACAGAGTTTTAAAACTGTCCTATTGAGGCATAAGCTTTTATTTATTTATAGCATATTTTATCTTCCTAAATCACTTATTTTTCAGATTATTATTTTGGCCCTATATACCCTCCTGTGCTGGCACATGCAAATATGTGCCCACATGCACATATGCCCACATGTAAAAACACACACAGAATATAGTTTTAAAAAACAGAAGTAAACCAGAAGCTGTGTAACCAGATTACATCAGAGGTTACGGTGGAAATAAATAAAAGAAAATATATTTTGCTTCTATAGTGTGGCATTTTAGTGGTGCTGGTTTGACTTTTGGCCCACACACATATGCCAATGGCAAGGCTAACTCTAGGGACTAACAAAAAAGAATGTGTGTTCACAGCTGTACAGTACACCAATACAGATTACATGTTTTCAGTGTTGCGGCCACAACAGAATGCTAATTAACATACTGGAGTGATGAGAACGGCTGTAAGGGCCTTATTGTTCCATTATTTCATGCAGCCCAGCTGCCTTTGTTTATGTCACTTATCCTCTCATGCCACAGGTTTTTACTCCAAAAATACTATCCCAATACAACGTTAATATTTAAAAAACAAAGAGGTGGCAGATTGTCATTTTTGTGTCAGTCTCAAACTGCAGAACTGTTAAGCTGTTCTGGTTCGGTATTTAGAAATAATTTAACAGCCATATTCAGACACTGCCTGCATTCTAACATAATGGCTGAATACTTGAACCAAGCAAATGCATAACTATCCTGACATCACTTATGAGATTTAGATTGGTCAGTTAATGGAAGTCTTTACCAGAATCAATACCATAACAGCTTCTTGAAATGAACGTGATTTTTTACACAGAGTGCTGTGAACAATAAGTACAGAAATATCCTATCTTTGTATCCAGCACAAAGGAACTGGGATTTGAAATTAAGAAGCAATTACAGGTTTTTGCAAAGTAACGTTATAGTTGATTATTAGAAATAAACACATACAAAATAAGCACTTTTTAATAAATAGCTGGAGAATATTAAAATTCCACAGTCCTATTATTCCTTTTTTTCCTACTTTTTTAACAGCCATTTTATCTGCTAGCTTGGTTATCATGTTGCTGTTAAGGATTAATATTGATGATTGTTACCAACAATAGTTAAATATTGCAGAAAAACACTTTTTATGAAAGAGATGTAGCCCTATCTGACTGTAAGGAATATTAGTTATGCCTGCTGCTTTGACTTCTGTGATTGATTTATGAAAAAAGCAATGTTAAATACCATTATTATTCTTACTTGTATTACAGTGCTGCCTGAATATCTTAGCTGATATTGGCCAGATTCAGATCAGGAACCATGCACTGTGGCTAAGGAGACGATAACTTCCTAGCATACAAGACAAAACCAGCCACTGTCCTAGGAAAGCTTGCAACTTTCAGCTGGGATCTTGACTGCACTTATGTTTCTGAGCAGAGGAATCCACAAACATCACTCCATTGACCCCAGTGAAACCACGCATTGACTAAGTTTACTCGCAGCGTCAAAAGAACGTACAAGGTTTTAGTAGGTTGTAACTAGTGTGCAACTTAATGCGAAAGAGTGAAAGTGTGAAAAATAGAAAAAAAAAAAAAAAAAAAAAAAAAAAACAGTAGAAAGAAACCAGGACACTGGTGGTGAGAATCATAATGTACAGCTAGCAGGTTACAAATCTAAGTTTCTTTCCCTCATTTACTTGCTATAAACAAAAGGGAAACAGTAAATACAAGGAGGTTTCCAAACAATTTTTTCCATCAGTAACCTGTAATTGCTGTCAGAGCCTAAGCTTGGCTAGAACCTGAAGTGTTAATGGTGCATTACTTCCTTAAATGAAAAAAGAGTTTGCAGTTTCAGAAGTTTAACTTTACCAACAGAGTCTAAGAGCTAACAAAATACCTGTCACCCAAGACATGCCCAGACTACAAAAACTCTGTAAGTCAGAAGCCTTCCCAAAAGAATGTCATCTCCCTAATCACAGACATACTGTTGTTAATCATGAAGCACAACAAAATTCTGAAAACATCCAATTCAGTGAACAAGTTCTAGTTGTTTTTTAATGAGTTTAACTGGTAATCTCGGATAAATGTGGAACTGCTTGAAGTGCCTGTCTTATGTAAGGCAGTAATGAGAGGATTTAATGTTTTCTACAGACTACACAAATTATAATAGTGAACATGCCACAGGTGTGGTACAATCTAATACATAGTAGTTTCCCAGCTATGACCATTCCCCTACTGTGGACAGAACATAGATTTTTTTAATTGGATCCAGGAGCTAGCTAAATTACCCAGCTGCTCTGCGTTTAAGCCCCCAGCTAGTTTATATACCAATAATAATAAACTTTCTATAATAGCAGCTCAGTCTATTACAGTGTTTCTCACTCAAACTAAAAGTAGGCCACTTCAGCTCTTTTCATTGATGTTACTACACAATTTGTCCCCTCCTAAAACTGTTAAAACATTATGAAGAGGTAAAGGTACATGCTTAATTAATGGAGTTTGGGTTTGGTTTGTTTTTCTAGTAGGATGATCAGCTATTTTATGTCACGGGCAAACAACAATATCACGTTTGGAATGCATTGGAAAGTTGGCAATTTATTCATGCTTATTTACCACAACAAAACAACACATAGCCACAGTTACAAAATGAGGTATTGATGATAGCCTCTTAATAAATTTTGCCTGCTATAATTGTATGTACTAAAAAACTTCCCTTCAAATAATCCACTCATGCATTTATTTTTAAAAAAATAGCATACAATTCTGACATCAATTAAATAAATTGTTTACCGTATGTAGTAGGTGTGTTGTTGGAACTGTGATAGTCTGTTCTAAGAATGACGAGTGTTAGACAGAGATGCAATAGTTTTTTTCTCAGACCAGTTAATATGGGGGGAGTAGGAGGGGGGGAAGGAAAGGGGCCGGAAAAATGATTCTTTGCTCTAAATCTTACCTATTTTTTTTGGTCTACTAAAATGTTACATCTGTACACTATAAAAATCATTATAAAATTAACACTTTAAAATCCACAACACTAAAGCTTACATTGGGACTTCCTTGAAGAGAAGAAAAAACTGAAGAGAAATGACTTTAGTGGGACTAGACTGTATCCATAGACTCTTAGCTTTACGTGAACAGACTTCTTTCAAACTTAGTTTATGAAACTACTCAAATTAACTTCTTGTAGCTTAGGCTGATAAAAATAACAGCAACAAGGCACTAAAACCCTAATAAACTGATTATAAGGTCACAAAATTAGATATTCGTATAGCTGCTGGGCATAGTGCATAAGTAACTTCAGGTGCAAACCATAAAATACTGTGGTGCGTATGTAAGCACAGGCAACTAAAAGAAAAGAGTTGTCACATTTCAAAATTATATATCCTTTCTGTATTTAATTTGACAATTAACTTAAAATCATTCCCATACTAACTGTAGACTTAAAGTCACTCTTAGAACTGAATTTACTGAAGCCTAAGAATTTTGTAACAGTGGTTCCAACTCTGCAAGAAATTCTCACCAATTTTACACAGGAACTGCAAGACTCTCCTACATTATTTATCCACATCAGATAGAGCATCCTTACTCTACAAATAGACGTTTTCAAAATGTCCCTCAATAAAGGGCATTTCTGTTCTCATAATCACTCCCAGACAATCCTTAGAATGAAGAAGCCTTGAAAACCCTAATTTGCAGGCGAACCAGTCTAGGCGTTATATAGCTGTCACAAGGCTGACAGCTTATTGTACAGAGATCATACCTTCCCACAGAAAACCCCATGGGAAAAGCTCAGAAGGAAAGAAATCCTTGTGCAACCCATCCAACTGAGCAGGGCAGGCGCTGCCTTCTACTGAGAGGGTTGACCTGGTAGCTCTGGCAGGCCCGTCCATATGGAACTGACCCCCAGCTCTTCTCCCTCTCCCATCCCACCTTTTCTCTCTCTCTCCACCACCAAAAAACCTCCACACCTCTCTTGTACCCAAGTCCATGGTGCACCCCCTGCCCTGTGCCATCACATACCCCACAGAGCAGACAACCTGGTCTAGGACGAGCCAACCACCTCGACTGTACACATGGTCATGGAGCAGGACACTGGCCTGCGGGCAGCACAAAGGTGTCCCCCCTGGAAAGCACAGCCTCCAGCAACAGCCTAGCATGAAGGCCCTCTCCTCACCAGCAAAATTTGTAGCTGCCTCACAAGGAAATCAGACAGCATGTCAAGGACATGTGCACAGGGGCTGTGTGCCTCCACACAAACTCTAATCCAATTACAGCCACGCTTTCATAGATTCTTAAGAGGCTCCAAGAAAAAGATGGCTTAAGGTTGGAGCTGCGTTCCTTTTTCCTGGTCTTCGTGGATGAGAGGCTGATGATTTGCAGCTTCCTATAGTTCCCTGCTCATCCATCCCTACCTGCCAGCCTCTCTTTCCCCTCACGGTGCTCCATCATCAATCAGTTCTTCAGATGCTTGCCAGAGATCTACTTTGTTCTGTATCCAATTCCAAGTGCCGATACATAATAAGAATTTCACTCCCATGCCTGTGCTTTCTGCCTGGGAAATTTATCCTTCATACCATTATCCTTCTGTACCATCCTCAGACTATGGAAAGGTTTCCACAGTAGCCCAGAAAAATAGAGCTTGCTGAAGAAAGTGGGCCCTCCATCTACAAGGAGAAGCTTCCCCATATCACAGTTCCCCTTCTCTGAGGAAAAGCTTGTGTTTAAGGATAGGGTTTAGAGACTTAAGTTATATAATACAGAGCAGTCCAAATCTTTCACAGAAAACCCTGAGGCCAAGGGAAAGTCAGAGCTGGATTTGGCAACTGAGGAAGCGTTCTGACCAGGCTTACCATCCCCTGGATCACCCTTGTCAGATGCGTACTTTCCACTTTGAATCAAAGGAAATATCATGGCTTCATCTCTTTCACACCTTCTGCTTAAGTTTTGAGGTATTTGTTTGGTTGTTTTTTTACTTATTTTTATTTTTCCTCCTTACAGTTTACTTAAATTTTACTTAAGTTCAGGAGAATGTAAAGGTCTACAGAAGTCCAGTGATTTTGGCACGAACTCAGGAATACCACATTGTTGAATTCACGGCTGTAGTTCAACCATTGATGTCCAAAGCCACATTCCCTCTAGCCAACCGAGTTTTTTCCAGTGCTCACAGGACACCCAAAGCATGCAGCATTAATCAACTAATGTAAACCATGCTATGCTTTATTATATTACAGACACTGGATTTCTGTGTTTGGTGGGATGATCCCATTGTTTCAGAGGCATATTTTTAAAGAAAACTGCTCCAGAGTGGATTTGTGAATTGCCGATCAAAAAGCATACATCAATCTTTCAAATTGACCAACTGGCATGACCTAAACCTTGTCATTTAACGTACGTGAAGTTATACTTTCAAATATTCAGATATAACTGAGTGTTCAAAATCACTTATTTGAAGAACAACAAAATAATATGAAATAATAATAATTACAGCAGTAACTGCTTAGTATTTGTATGATAAAAATGCTGAAAAGACATTAACTAATTAGTGCTCACAACACCCATGTGAGGCAGGAAAGTATAATTATACACATGCTACAGATGGAAAACTGACAATGTGGAGTTACCTGCATTTCTGAGACACGCATGAGGGGGTAATCATGTAATGCAAATTCATCAAAAACCCTACAGGGAAAGCACAGGTACAGTGGTCACACAGGTTCACTTTGCTCCGTGTGAGCTCTGATGCAGCAAGCACGTATCCCAGAGAGCAGCAGCATGGAGAGGTGTGGGACAGACATATATACCTGGCACCTACAAACCCGGTGCAGACAGGAGATGGAAATGGCTGCAGAGATCATTAAAGGCAACCTGATTATTTGAGCTTGACACTTCTTTCTAGAACATCACTCAGTGATTAGGTAGCAGAGCCAGGACAGGAAGCCAAGTGGCTTTTGCAGGAGGAAGACACCTGTGCTCAATCCAATTGAATGTACAGCTTTTGCAGCACAGCCTTTCACCAAATACTTAAGATTCAAATGAAACACTTAGGGATTGTTCACTCTGGGATTGTTCAGCCTGGAGAAAAGGAGGCTCAGGGGTGACCTTATCGCTCTCTACAGGTACCTCAAAGGAGGCTGTAGCGAGGTGGGGGTTGGTCTGTTCTCCCATGTGCCTGGTGACAGGACGAGGGGGAATGGGCTTAAGTTGCGCCAGGGGAATTTTAGGTTGGATCTTAGGAAGAACTTCTTTACCGAAAGGGTTGTTAGACATTGGAACGCGCTGCCCAGGGAAGTGGTGGAGTCACCATCCCTGGAGGTCTTTAAAAGACATTTAGATGTAGAGCTTAGGGATATGGTTTAGTGGGGACTGTTAGTGTTAGGTCAGAGGTTGGACTCAATGATCTTGAGGTCTCTTCCAACCTAGAAATTCTGTGATTCTGTGTTTCCTATACTTGCATTGCATCCCTTTTCCTATTCACACAGGCTGGATTCTTTGCACATGGTGCATTCTGACAATAGTTCACTTAGTTGATTTTTTTTCCTCTAAGACTGTTAGCTCAATTTAGTACAACCAAGAGGTTTGGGTGACTTGCATAATGTGTGGATAAAACTACTGCTACCAATCACAGTCGGAGGCTGATCAAAGCCAACATTCATTAACTTTGAACACAAAATTGTCTGAATCCATCAGTAACTGCAATGGTGCCTAATTAGAGAAGGCATCGCCTATTTCAAAAGCCATGCTGGACCATTGAGCAGTAGAGAAAAGTAAAGAGTAGCAAAATCTCATATGAAGGAATTAAAAAAGCACAGTGATTTCACTCTTTATGCATGGCACAAGTTATTATCTCAAACGGTGACACTGATAATAGGGGCCTTTATTTAGAGAGTGCTGAGCTTCAGCAGTTCCCATTCACTTTAGGTGGAATTGAGGGTGCTCAGCAGGACTGGAAAAAAAAAAAAAAAAAAAAAAAAAAAAAAAACAGTGACCAGCAAAACATTCTGGTGTGTGGTCCAGGAAGCTGGAGAGCGCCTGGAGAAAAAGGAAGAGCCATAATTAAATACAACCCTAATGGAACATGGACAGCCAGGATCCTGCACTCTCCCTGGTAGCACTTTTGCCAGAGTGAAACGGAGCAACAATAAACTAAGCTTTATTCAGTCTAGTCCTCTTCAACATAAATAGACTAGGAAAAGTAAGTGAAATTATCAGCCTCTGCAAAGAAACTGCATTGAGTGGAACCTACACAAAGTTTTACTTTGTAACAGAAATGAAGAGATAAAGAACTTTTTCTCACACATTTATTGATGTTGGAAATGTTTCTTTGCTGTATGTTGCTCCTGCCCTTTTGCATTTGATCTTTGAGTACCACAGCAAACCAGTCTCTCCAGCAAGAACATTTATGGGGAAAAACGAGGAGCTTCAGTGACTGTCAAAGTAAATATGAGCTGTACATTCAGCTGAAACATGGTAATTCCTAATGGCTTGGCTGATGCAACAGGCTGGCAGTGAGGCCATGTGAAATCCCACCTGACTGCTAGCAGAGGATTCAGTGGGTGTTGTGGAGCAGGTGGCACACTATCCTTGCAGGGCAAGGAGGATGGAACACACTGGCAGAGGAACCACCTCCTCCTGAAGTGACCAGGAGCTCCGCCATCACTCAACAGAGCCAGGAGCACATCCAGCAAGCATGGGCTACAACTCGGAGGAAGAAACTCAGAAGCACCCAAAGCTGGAAAGAAGGTATGAGCTGCTATTTTATTGTCTTTGTCACTAATCAAGCAAAACCCCAAGGAGGAGCAGAGTTTTTAGTCTATTTAGTAGAGATTTTCTTTTAGGGTATTAGGATAGGCATCTGCTTCCAGTTATGTCTATCAGCCAACGAAGGAACGCAGACATCAGCACGTGACCCCTGCAACTCATCAACGTTGTGAATATTTACAACATACTGTTTACAATGCAAACAATCAGCAGCCCAAGCATTACTCCATGAAGAACACTGCAAATAATTTTGAGCAACAAAGCAACATGAGAAAATGCCTATCTGCTCCCAGACAATTTGTGAACAAAATCAATTATTCCCAAAACTCACATAATTTC
>CM021775.1:19844298-19846798 GCA_011076525.1 Nettapus auritus | reverse complement strand
CCCATTTTTGAAACTGGAAGTCTTCTGACAGTGAAATAGCCTTAATTTAGTTGCCTACAGCTGCTATGAAAGGCAGGAAATAAAAAGTTGCACATCCATTTGCGAAGTGGAATCCCACTATGCAAAGGTTTCTTGTGCCTCAGTGTGTGCAGAGCCCAGAGGGTCCACTGTCACAAGTGTCTTCTAGTCCTACGTTCTGGGTAAAGCCCCAAAACTTCCTACACTCGAGACAGAGCAGCCTTGCAGAAGGAGGCCAAAGAGAAGGGTTCTTCCCTCCCTGCTTGTGCAGCTCTCTGTTCAGAGTCTCTACAATCGAGCACAAGAATTTTGACTTCCACATAACGTGGGGAAGTTGTCTCCGTTACTAATTTTGTCTCTTCCAAATGCAGAAACCTCAGAGCATTAACAGGTGATGGATCTATTCAGAAGAATACTAGATTTTGCTTCTTTGCCTGTGTCTCAGAAAATCTACGTTGTTGAGAAGCTTGTTACTGAATCAGGTACTTATTGTATGTACAGATGACATAAACAAGAAGGTCAATTTTGTTTCAAACCTATATGAATATGGTTCTGGGACTGAATTAACCACTGATTGAAAAGTTGCACATTTTCAGCTAGCTAATCATATTTTATTTCACTGCACACAGACAGCAGTGCAATGAAATTAGCTATTTGTTTGTACATTTGGGAAAATGTTTTAACTTCAAGACTATGGAAAAAATAATGTATGTCCAGGTGATATTGCTAGGGTAAAAATAATCAGATGATAACAACTGAGCATAGCTCAACAGAAACTAATAGTTGACTTCTCCTGGTTTTTGACTACGGTTTCCCTTTCTCTAAAGCATGATCACCTCTCCTGCATTATAAATTTACGGTTTTAAGGCATAGTTTTATTTGTCATAGCATAAAAACAGTTCCAGGATCTAGTGTTGCGTGTGCTTACCCTAGGACAGAAATACAAATGCAAATGGTTTAGCAAGCTTTTCTCATATCAACTAACTGGCAAGAAAACACACAGTAACAGTACTACTTATGTAAAGAAGATATGATGTTTTACATAATTTCAAAATACATATTATCTGGTCATATTTGTATACGACATTTGAATCCTACCTATAAGATAATTGCTTTCGTACGTATACCAAAAATATCTGATTAATCCAGAACTGCTATTTCCTTAAGAAAGACATAGTTGTTAAAAGGTATCAAAGAAATATTTGTCTGTGGCAGGAGGAGGTACTTCTACAATCTCTTATTGTTCTATCATATCTAATCCTCAGAACTGGTGCCATAATGATTCCCAACTGGTAGATGAACTACTTTGAACATCCCTGAAGCAGAATTACTACCCACTAATGTATCAGCTAAATGTTAGAAGACTCCTAACTCCCCCATCTGTGTTTTACCTCCCCAGAGGGTAAATACATTGAACAGTGATTCCCTTGCCTGGCACACACTTTCTAAACCTTACTGGCAACTGTTGTGATTTCCAGTCCAAGCAGCTCTGCAGTCAAAATCACCAGTTTTATATGCTGCAGGGAACTAAACACCTACCTTATCAAAATACTGCCCTCAAAACACACTTTAGCTACGTATCGCCACTGTAATTGTTACCAATGTAGTGCTGATAATATTATGGATTACAGCTAATGTCAGGCTACTGAATTAGCAAATGAGTATTTTTTAAAGTTAAATTCAGAAAATTTATTAGAATTAGGATTAATAGCAGATTTATTTTAAGAGAAAGAGAGATGTCTACGAAAACTAACTAGAAGCAGCATGCATTTTCTGGGCTTAGTGAAAGAAATTGAAAATAAATAAATAAATAAATACAGCAAAATGTTCTAGCTGTTCTCTTGAGAACTAGTCAAATAGCCCTGACTCATGTAACTAGAGCTTATTCACGACTGGTTATGCACAACTTAATAGAACTATCTATGCAACTAAAGGCCACAGGATCAGGTCTGAAGGACAAATATATGATAATTCTGCTCTTCATGTCATTTGCAGTTTAGCCACATCCTTCTACTTTTTCTCATTACAGGCAACTTGCCTTTATTTTTCTTCAGTGTCCACTTGTCTAATGCTAGGATAGTGTTATCACCCACTGCACCCTGATGTTTATTAATAATACCTTAATAAAATAATAATAAAGTCTAATTGAGAAACGCTTTTATCAACTTTGCTATATTGCCATCTATCTGAGGTTCTCAACAGCAAAGATTTAAATGTTTCATTTTATTTTTAACTTTCCCTTTTCTACATTTCACTAATGTCAGGCAAAGAGGTATGGTTTTACTATCTGAACGAATCATAGTGTAGAATAATTTATGACTTCGGCTTGGGCTTTCAGAAAAGCTATTTCAAATCTTCACTTTGATTTGGTTGTATCAAAACTACTCAAAATAACAGCAGTGGTTTCTTGGAACTAGAATACGTTAACTATTCCTCAATATTTTTGAACTAATGGGTTATATTTATTTGCTAGGAAACTTTC